>QZCP01000734.1:6729-29262 GCA_003956705.1 Brevipalpus yothersi
GAGAGAGAGAGAGAGAGAGAGAGAGAGAGAGAGAGAGAGAGAGGGGGAGAACCTTATTTTGATAGGCGAGCTCATGAGAAAGAGAGGGAGAGGGGGAGAGAGATGGGTCATGAATGAGTGGATTGAATGGAAAAAGCTTCAAAAAGCTACATTCCGTAAGCTAAACAATGGGACAAGATAGCTTGATAAGAATTGTCTATTCTTTTTTGGCTCCAAAAAAAAGCCCGATAGAAGAAGTGAAACTCGTTTGGAAAGCTGATATCAGTTTTGAATGGCTGTGATGAAAGTTAATCTAGACTCTCTCTCTCTCTCTCTCTCTCTCTCTCTCTCTCTCTCTCTCTCTCTCTCTCTCTCTCTCTCTCTCTCTCTCTTTCCTTGAATGGCCTCTCTCTCTCAATTGCCTGGATTGAGGCCATTTGAAACAAGAGATCACCAATTAGTCAGTGCCTAGTTTTTCTCCTTTTCCCTTGGATGAATTGTTTTCCCACTGATTCATGCATCTTGTCCTTTTGTAATAGAATATTCTTCGATTCTTATTCCAAGTGGATGCAGTTTTTCTTTCGTTCTCTCTTTCAAGCGTACTTTGTTCTCTCAAATTTAACTGCGCTAAGCCTGTGATTTGAGAACTTTTTATCTTCTCTATCCTCTTTTTTATCTTGGATGCAAAAAAACGAACTGCTCCAAATGAGATAGAATAAATAAATTCACTTCTGACTTGAGCAGAATGTATCAATCGAAAAAAGGCGGGAAAAAAGTTATTCAAAGCGACTGTTATTGGTTCATTAGTTTGTAACATTCAGGGAAGATTATGCCTTACTTTCGATACTTCTCACAAGAACTGCTCTTCATTCACACTTTCTCCACAATAGTCACTTAATGAAGGCTTAATCCAGCCTCAAGATTATCTTTCTTTCATTCTTTTATCAATTAAAATCTTGAAATGGTTCATAGCTGGAGAGCTAATCAAATAGAGACAGAGAATACTTTGAGAGAATTGAATCAACAGGTTAAATGATCAGAAAAGAATGTCACTCTAAGTTATCCAGCTAGAATCTTGAAGTATAATAAGCAGTAATTGATGGGTACGTGCTATAGGGATCAATGTAAAAACAATATGAATCCAAAACAGCTGTGAAACTTTGGTCTTAAAATCTCTCCCACTAATATCGAGATATTTATAAACCGACAATTGTGTGAGAAAATTCAAATTATTTATCTAAACTTTTCACTAGCTATCTCAATTAACAATCATAATTTTCTATCAAGAATTCAAAGAATGATGCAATGGACAACTGTCCATAAATTGAAATGCATTGGCCTACAAATAATTTCACTAAATGAGTGCGAAGATGATCATCGAGGTGTATACAAATTGAATGCTAAAAGAATTCAGTTTATTTTGCATTCCACATTCTCTGATCAATGATCATGAGAATTTGTCTAAATTTTTCCCTTAAATAATCAACTCATAACACACTTCCGTGTGCGTTATTGGAGCGCTTGAATAAACGAAGCAGCGCAAATGCAATTTCTCTCTCTCTCTTTCTTTCTTTCTTTCTTGAATGTTAGCTAACACACGATTTCCAAATGAATGTCATTTTCAAGGAATCTCAGCATTCGCAAATTGATTACGTTAACAGAAGGTAACGTATCACGCATTCGCTGACCAATATCACACGTTTTTCCGTTTTACTCACATAATTTACACTCTTATGTGATCAGAATTCGCACAAGTTTTTCACATATTCATATGCCTGTGAACAAGGTAGAGGGAAAATATTTTTCTCTCCATTGGACTGTTTAGATTCATCCGAGGAATTCCTCTTCGTCTAATATCTATTTCTGAGGAATAACATGTCCATAAGGAATCTTATATAATCTGATATACAGTCCATTTAAATAGTTAGGGGAGAGAATCTCACAGGCTTCCCGCCAATTTTGTTTTCTCGTTCGATTCACTTCCATTTCCCTTATTTTTCATGAAATTGAACGATTGAGAAGAATTGCCTCGTGATCTTTCATCAGCCAGAGAGAGTAAATTTTCTCTCCTATCTCGCTATCTTTAATACAATTTTTTTCTAACGAATATTTGAAGCTTCACTTTTTTTCTCTCTAAATTGTGAGCATTATGCAGTCAAATTAAGTGAATCAGATCAATCTCGTCCAACCTATAAATGAATTCCAGATTTGCAAATGAAAGAGTAGAAAAGAGAAACTGAAAGTGTAGAGAGAGAGAGAGAGAGAGAGAGAGAGAGAGAGAGAGAGAGAGAGAGAGAGAGAGAGAGAGAGAGATGAAAAAAACTGATTTGCCTTCAGGCAATTGAAATTTTTCATGAATAGCGAGAGTGAAATGATCATTTAACATTAGTTTTGTACGATCAAAATGAATACGAACTTGTGACCTGCTTTTCTCGTTCCAAACACATACACTTGAGGTCAAATGAATGAATTTAACGGACACACTTTTCTCTTTCTTTCTCTCTCTTCTATCTTTCAAAATGTTCTAGTTCAAAGTGATCATCTTCGAGAAAACAATTTTGTACACACTTAAAGATGGTGTTTTTTGATTTGATTCTTTGAATTATCATTTTCATTACTTTCACTGTCTCAATGAAAACACACACTCATACACTTGAACATTCAAGTTTTGCTCTGATTCTTTTTAGTTTCTATTCAAACGATCAATAACGTACATACCTATTGCAAAACTGATGAGGATAACTTTCAATGACTATCTTTCATTCATCTCCACTCAATATTTGTTTCTCTTATTCTCGGACTGATTTCGAGAGGATCGTTTATCACTTTCGCTTCTCCAAGTTTCACTGATCCTCAACAATATTTTTTTGTATAGGAAAATGATCTCTTACCTTTGATTTGTTGGTAGGGGATGGGAAAAAATGGAAAATATTGACATTCACTTACCTAGTTTGAGCTTTTCTAAACATTGTTCAATGCTTCCCTCATTTTCTCTCAGGAAAGCCATGAGCAGAAAGAACAGCAATTTGTCATTTCCAGTAAGTAATGAATGGAATTGATTAGAATTTTGGATCAATCTTTCCAATGATATTTCCTCTTTACCAGTTGACACCGGAGCAGAAGAGCCATTGGATGATTTCATGTGTTTCGCTTTGGGCTCAAATTCGCTTGTCGTCTCTGGAGAAATAACAGATCAGAAAAGATGTGAGTGAATCGAATCGCGAAAGTATGGGTCTAAATTTATATGATCAAAATAGGAGATAGAAAGCTCAGTCGGTAAAATTGGTGAAGGATAAAATCAGATGGAATGGAATGGAACTTAATTCGGCTCAAAGGATAATCACCAATGGAAGAAAGTCCATCGAATAGCCACAGAGTATCAAATGAATTTCATCTTGACTGATACTTTTCTCCCTCATTCTGAGTTCGAGAAGCGGAAAAGAGTAAGTCAATTACAATCATTGGAATTACTAGGATCAATGGATACTCTCTCTCTCTCTCTCTCTCTCTCTCTCTCTCTCTCTCTCTCTCTCTCTCTCTCTCTCTCTCTCTCATTCATTTTCAATTTATCACTGTCTCTTTACAGGTAACTTTGTTAATTTAGGGAATAAAAGAAGAGGAACCTCTTGATCAAGAAGATTTTTGTGTGCGAATTGTTTCAAGTAGACTGATGGGGATGAATAAGCATTTTAAGCCAAAGAGAATATCAACTTTCTCGAGTGCTATACATACTATCGATGCTATGAGAGAAGCCAAACGAAAAGTTTCCAAGAAAGTTTTTTCAAAACAAAAAATTATTATTCTGAAGGAAAAAAATTGCATCAAATTATGATTGCGTGTATCTTGAAACTTGATTCCAAATGGAAATTGATAAATAATAACCTTACAAGAACTCATTAACCTTTTGGATACCAGAATTGAAAGGAAGCGAGAAAAAAAGATTGTCGAGCACAAATCATGAGTGACGACAGGAAGCTGGAAAAGTTTATACCTTCTGAATTCATAATCTTACGTAACTATCTTCCCTTTTGATGTCTTATGACATTTAGTTTTTGCCAAAATTTTAGTAGTAGCTAATAGTCGATAGTTGATAGTAGAAGTGAGGAGAAGAGATGAAAAAAATTTACTCCGAATTTTTGCTCCTCGTTCGCCTCCTCATTTTCGCCCATCTTTCTCAATCAAACTCATACACACACGTATATACATGTATGAGCACACAGCATCCTGAAGATGCTCTCTCTCACACACAGACCAGCATGGTCTTAAAGTGTCTACCTCCTCATCAAATGCCACTAATATCGATCAACAACGATAATTTTCCATTAACGTGGGTGGCAAGGAGATATTAATTTGTCCCGCCACACGACGTGAGTTCCCTATCTCTCTCTCTCTCTCTCTCTCTCTCTCTCTCTCTCTCTCTCTCTCTCTCTCTCTCTCTCTTCCTTTCTCTCAGTAAAGATGATGATGATCAGGCTGACAAGATTGCGGAATATCCAGTCCACTCTGATTCACTTACTCATGGAATCAAATTGGCTAGATGGATGGATGGCGACGAGCCCACGAAATTTATATATACATGCGTGTGTGTGTAGATCTTATATACACACACACACTCATACATATCGTAGTATGGGCCATTGATTCATACCTCAGTTAGCATGGCCCGAGAATATATTGTGGTACAGAGATGGAGGGGCGGGAATATTTGAATGAGTATGTTCATGTTTATAAATCGTAACAAGGGCGTGAATAATTACTTTCTCTAGGGCCGTTTCGCTACACCAAGTCACTGGGGCCATTTTCAGATAGATAGATAGAGACAGACAGACAGATAGAGAGTAGAAGACTCTTTCAGGCACTTTCCCTCTCTTTCTCTCTCTTTCCTAGTGTATTCTGCTATTCTCGGCTATTGCATTAAAATTTTAGTTCTTCCGAAGAGAGGTTTTGGTATGGGGAAGGGAAACATGGACCCTTACACACACACAGGGCCATGTTGCTATGGGAACTTTTTTTCCCCGATTGCGTGTAGAAGTGTGCCCTTGTAGTATGAGGATATCAAGTAACCCTAGTAGCATCCAGTGATACTTTGGAGGCCATAAAATGAGGCGAAGTGCCAGGGTGTGTACATTCGTATAAATGTGTGTGTATATATATACACACATCGCATAAGCATTGCATATATATTTACAGAGAGAGTAAATTTGAATGAATGAATCCATCAGTTTTTACTCTCTCTCCCCGATGATATAAATGATATATACATGGGAATTCCAAATATCCAGATTTGTGAATTTAAGGGTGAAAGACTATTCAAAGAGTGAGAAAAAAAGACAAATGCCGATGGTTATAATGACTGTCAAAGACTGTGAGAAAATGATCATTAAGTGAGAACACACAACTCATTTACATGGTACTTAATGATAGCTACATTGAAATGGAGACAAAATGAAGACGATAGAGAATACATTTTGCTGAGAGAAGAATATTTGCTCTTCTCTCTTTCTATCTTCACTCTAAGTGTATTAGATAATCTCTGTGTGATCATTACCATCAAATTGCAATTATCTGATCACATAAAATTCTTTTAATCCACCAAGAATCTGTGTAATTTGGTCTCTAACGATGATATTATATGCAACTTTTGCTTAACCAATCCACAAAACACACCATAGCACACACACATGGATTTACGCACCTTTGGCGTGAAGCATGAATTGACTTATATTAGTGATTATCAGCGTTACCATTGTGTGTATGTATGAGTGGAAGATCGAAGTTCGAGGCCACATTATCAACCCTGATAGTCAAGAGACAATTGATGATGATGGAGCCCAGATGAATTTGAGATGGAAGGAAAAATTCATCATGTTGGCTGATAGTATCGAGATCTATTCTTTTTTTATTGATGCCGATATGCCAAGAAAATGGTAAGATTGTCAAAAATATAATATACAATGTTCACACTTGGCTTCATAATCAACATCTCAAGGCAAATAACCGAAAGAGAGAGAGAGAGAGAGAGAGAGAGAGAGAAATGTAATGCTTGTAATTCATCAGATGCTCATTCACTGATTAATACCCAGCTATCAAGCAAATACATGCGTATATATATATATGCATACCAGATAATTATAATTACGCTTCTACTCACATAATGACAATTGAGTAGTAGTTTCACTGGCTCATGCAATGCAGTCTGTCTCATGCTTAAGTGTGTGGCTTTCCCATTGTTTCTATCATCTCTCTCTCTCTCTCTCTCTCTCTCTCTCTCTCTCTCTCTCTCTCTCTCTCTCTTTCTTTCTCTCTCTGTTAGTGAGTTTTTTCATGTGTCACTTTGCCATCTTGCAGCTTCTCTGGGCATTAAAGCGGTCCTCAAACTTTGCGTTCATCGATCACAATTAGCTTCAAGAGGCTTCCAGAGCACTCATCATGATCATCATATTATTATTATTTGGAAGCTTCTTTGAAGAGGTCAATGACAGATTGTTTGGCGCTCAAACATGAATAAAAAATGTGTTCATGAATGTGTATGTGTGTGTGAGAGTGTGGTTTTTTTCTTCTCTTTCTCTTTCTTTCTTTCTCTCTTTGGAAATAAAGCTCAGATTGGACATCATCCGGGAGAAAACATCATGTTTTTGTATCCTGTGGATAAAATTTATCGCATGATCACTTTCACTCTCATCCTTTGATCAAGGAGGAAACCTTTCACTTCGGCCTCCTTCTCTTCCACCTCATCTTTGATAAACTATTTGACGTTTTGTCAAATCGATCAATAGTCATCATCATCATTTCGGCAGCCAAATTTTCTTCTGATAGATAGCAAAAGTTTCCATCCCCATTTCTTATTCATCATCCTTTTCACACCAGCACGAATTGTGAGGTCTCTCTTCTCTTCTCTTTCCTTTTTCCTCTTCTCAGTTGATTCCTCAAAGAATCGGAATCATGTTCAGAAGTATCAAGAATTCTGGGGGAAGGATCGAAAGATTCGCCCGAAAGAGAGATAGAGAGGAGAGAGGAAAAACTTTTTTCCGTGCTTCCGAAATACAGCCATTCAATAGACATCAGAGGTTTTAAGCTTTTTGCCTTTTTGCTACTTGATTCCGCTCCATACTCGGCCTAAGCTTGCCGTCCTGTTATTTTGGAGAGAGGTGGAAAAGAAGTGAAAAAGAATATCTAAGGCACTGAGTCGGCATTCTGATATGATGCCGGCAAATGAGTGAGTAAGTGAGTGAGTGAGAGAGAGAGTAAATGATGAAAAATGATGCGGCAAAAATTCTTATCGGATGAGGATGGATGAATTCAAAGCGTAAGCAACGGGCAACCTTTACCTGCTCTCTAGCAAGTCAGCTGTTTTGATGTAGCTAAATAAGACAGAGTTGTGAGCGTGTGTGTAAGTATATAGTGATTAGAGTTGAATGAATTGCTATACAAAAGGTAAAATTGATGGAATTATTTGATAAATTGTGAAAAGATAGAGGCAAAAGTGAAGCTTTGGACGCGAAAAAAATGAAGAATGATAGGATGATGATTTGAAACACCATTCGGTTCTGCTTGAGGGCAATACTTTCATTAACCAATATAATCATAATCAGTATCATAAGCAAAATAATCCTGTATAAGGGTGAGAAGAAGAAAACCTAATCTCAATTGGAATCTGATTTGCATCAATTTTTCCCAAAGAAATGAGAACGAAATTAAGACCCTCTGATCCCTATCGTAATATAAGTATACATGTAACTTGGTAACAGAAAAGCAAACGATCAGTCTAACAATCGTGTTCACATTACTTGTGTGTACCTTCAAATAAAAGTAATTCGATTTGATGTGATTATTTTATTCCATTCTCATCGATCTTGCAGCACACAGAAGCACATATACACATTTCAACAGCTTCTCATTCAAGATGATAGATACAATCTTTATTTCTTTCGGTTGCTATCAACTGGGCTCCATATTTCAGAGGAAATTTTCGAATTTTCGTCAAGTTTCAGCAGGAAAAGTAATACCTTGGCCAATTTTCACTCATAAGCTAAAACTTTTTCTCTCTCAACAGTAGCCGGTAAATTGTTTTTGGAGCATAATAAAACAGCTCATAAAATTGAAATAAAACACTTGAAACACTTATTGAATCATACACTCTCTCTCTCACTCGCACAACATATGATTCATAAAAAATTTCCTCTGATCCCACAAAATTGCCACTGTTTTCGGTTATTTCGACCTCAAAAAAAAATTCACATCTCCTTGTAGTCAAAAAATTGTGGATCTTGGGGTGTAAAAATATTTCCATCCAAAACTTCCAGAGGCAAAAATTATTCCCTCAGAATTTATTCCGCAAAAGGAAAAAAAATACTCTGAATTCTCATATGTCGCCATCTCTCGTCTCACTTGAGGCGAATAAGGAAAGAAGAGGAAAAGAAAGAAAGAGAAGAGGAATAACTTTTCGCATTTCCAAGAGTATTCTTGGGCATCTGAGCATCAAGAGGCAAAAGATCGCTCTTTTTGCACGAGAAGAAGAAGGGAAGAAGATGAGCAAGTTCTGAAGAGAGAGAAGATATTTCTTCACTAAACTAAACTTGCTAACCTTGTACATTTACACAAACCTGCTCTCACTTGGCTGCTATCTTTCTATTTTATCTGCCTCTCTCTCTCTCTCTCTCTCTCTCTCTCTCTCTCTCTCTCTCTCTCTCTCTCTCTCTCTCTATTCTGTATACTTGCATGATGGTGCTCTGATGAATGATAATCAGCGACGCCGTGATTCTTAAGACAGGTTCAATTGCGAGAGCCTTGGAGGAGAGAGAGAAGAGAGATGATGAGGCTTACAAGAGATGAATATAAGAGCCCAGCAGCTAGAGAGAGAGAACATCGCTTTTCTGGGGGAGGAAAAGATTTGAAAAGAGAGCTAATCAATTTTGAGCACCTTCCAATCCCACCCACTTCTAGACCCTACTGTGGACGCCCTCTGATCGGCCATTTTTCGGGGCCCAAGCGGGTCTCTCAGATGGTCCGCGAAGCTTTCAAGAGAAAGAGAGAGAGAAAGCCTTCAAGCCGAATAGATAGCGAAAATAACATAGCGTGTATATATACAGTATGTACACACAGGCACAGGCACACATACTGAGGAAGTGTGTGTAACCAAGCGCTTTCCTCTTCTTCCAATTCCTCGATTGTATAGCGCTCGCTCTATGGACTTTGTATGGCCTGTGCGTGTATATTTGGCCAGCGAGAGCGGCTTTCCTCTCTCTTTCTCTCTCTCTCTCTCTTTACAGATACAGAGAGTATGGAGAGAGAGAAGGATCTATGGAAAAAAGTAACCATAGAGAGAGCAAATGATTTTCAGCAAACGATGGAGAAAGAAAGAGAGAGAGAATTTTGGTGCTTCTTTCAGGCTTCATTGTGAAGCCTGCCAACGCCGATGGGGGCTGTTTTGAAGGGGAGGCTTAGTGTATGTGAGAGACTGGAGCAAAGTTAACCATTCATCTTGTGAAAAAGAGAGGAGAGCTATGCTATGGGCCAAAGAACAGGGTTTCTTTCCTCTTTACTGTATGTATGTGTCTGTGAAAAAGCGAAGAAGAAAGAGGATGAAGAAAGAAAGAAAAAGAGAAAGAGAGAAGGGGGAGAGAGAGGCTGTTTTAACAAGGAGAGAAAGAATGAAAACAGAAGCAGGAGCAGATGATTTTGACTGATAATGATGATGATCATGTCAATCAGTTGATTGGAATTCAGAATTTGATTCCAAAATGAACTCCAGAACGGAAGGAGAAGTACCAGAAGAAGCAAGCTGATAGCAATTTGAATTGAAAAAAATCTTTGTTCATCTGTCTTCCACTTTGTACACCAGATAGCGCTGGTGGGCTGTATGAAATGTTTTTTCGGCTCTCCTTAAAAACTTATGAATACAGGAGCAGCATCAAGATAAAAACTTTTGTTCTAACAAAAAAAATCTATCCTGATGTTCAGATAACAAAAGCGGGGAAAAGGTATGGAAGTGAAAGAGAAGATAATCTGGGAATAATTTATGCGAACATTACCCTCAAACTGATTAGCCAGATTTAATGCTTCATCATGGTAACCCTAATCTCTCTTTCCCTCTCATTATCAGTTGGATTCTCATACAGATCATTTTTCTTATCATCAGCCAGAAAGTGATATTTAATCTGGGAAAAATTTCAAGGATCTTCCCTCTGAGCGACAAGGTTGACCGGTCAAGTGAACAGTTGAGCAGCATGAAAGGATAGCAAATCCAACATAATACATCAGATTAGAATATCCCAGCTTTTCTCAACTTGACTTTTCCCCCCTCTCTTCACATCCGACTGGGTGACCTGAAAGAACTTTTACACGTTCTGTCCAGGTCAAAGGTAATGGCACAAAGGCTCCGAGAATGAAAGAGAAAGAAAGAAAGAGGGACGTGAATATCGGCCCCTCAAGAGAGAGAGAGAGAGAGCCCCTCTGTCTCTCTCTTGCTCTCTTGCTAGTTAGAGCCGAAAAATGGCCCAAAATGAATAGGTCCGAAAAAGTGACCAGAATTGAGGACCGACCAATGAATGAGGAGGAGAGGAAAAAGAGGAAGAAGAAGAGGCGAAAGAATGTTCACTCAGTTGAGTCAAAAAGATGAATAGATTGGTTGAGAGGGAAAAAGAAGAAGGTCAAAAAAAGATGACGATGATAGATGCAAATTAGGCGTCAATTTTCATGCATGATTCATATACTTGAGTGAAGATAAGTTAATTTTACTTTCTATCTATCTATCTTACTTTTTTTTCCATTCAATGAAAATTGGAAGGATAAAAAAAACTTAATTGTGGAGAGAAAAAGAGAATATTAGGTGGAACAAAGGTTGGAACGTGCTTTGATGATGCCATTCAATTGATAATCAGTCCTACTCCCCTTCACCCCATGATGAATAGAGATAGAAAGAAAGAAAGAAAGAAAGAGAGAGAGAGAGAGAGATAAAGCATGTGTCCAATTGTCCGCTCTAATCGACCATCTATCTTATGCTGAGGTAAAATATATGATAGGTGAAATAGAGTCCTCTTGTTTTAATTTAATGCCAATGATTGACCATCGAAAAGTGTTCTTGCTTAGAATGTCGAAAAGTCGGTGAGAGCAGTGTTGAGAGAGAGAGGCAATGTCCAAGTGTGTTCGTGTGAGCCTGTGTTAGATGGACAAGTTGAACAGAAGTTTCCGATTGACATAGCATGAATGATTTTTGCAAAGCAATCGATTGCTTAATGGAAGAAATTCATTGGGAAGCTATAATTAAGCCACATGACAGATTTCATAGAACAAGATAGATGCATGAGATGAAAGCAAATTCTTTCCTACAAGAATATTCTCATGATTTTGACCTGTTTGGCCTCTTTATTCAGTGTCGATTAGAAATGAGAGAGAGAGAGAGAGAGAGAGAGAAATTCTTGGATAGAAGAGGATCATTTCTCTCTCTCTCTCTCTCTCTCTCTCTCTCTCTCTCTCTCTCTCTCTCTCTCTTTCGCAAGATGAATGCTGAATGGCAACATGTAAAATGAGTAATGAGAGATCCCTAGTGAATTCTCTCTCTGGATGATCTTTGAGCGACAAGAGTGCATCAAGGAATAAAGAAATTGTGATGCCTAGTAGAAAGTTTTAAAGCTAGAGAAGAGTGGAATAAAATTTCCTCTGATTTTTGTGAGCTATTGCTTCATTTTCTCGACTCTGCCTAATTCGATTCTTATTCAAATATCATCCTTTCCTCACCAATTAGTGGTGGTGTGTATTTCTATTTCCAAACTGTTCACAAAAGAAGAGAGATAGAGAACAGTTAAGATATATATATATGTATACTCCAGTCTGGCTCTAATTATTTGAATACTCTCGTCTGGATCGAATGGGAATCTCCCAGAAGATGTACTCGATCAAATATAACGAAGAGAATACACTATCTATAACAGAGAATTGAGAATAGAATACTGTAAACAAAAAAAGGTATGAGAACAGGAATGACAATGGCAGTATACATTTTCCAGTTTCAATTCGATTAGAAACTATGAAATTGAATATTTATATTATGTAAATAGGATAAACTTTTACCCTGAACAGTTTATAAAGTTGAATGAATGGATAAAAAATATGCTCAAAATTTGCTTGTATAGTGAGCCTATTGTAATTACATATGGTGATGATGGTGATACTCTCTATTCCTTCTTTCTCTCTGTCAATTCAATCGATTGAATATTTCCCAATCAATAGGACGTTTAGAAGATTTTGGTGACAGCAATTTTCGAAACTTTCCGAAGCAATTATCGGTTCTCAGGACAAAAGGGAACATAACAGAGTAGTTAAAATTTTCCTAGTTGAATAATTATGTTGGAAAAATTCATAATTTCTTCCCAAACTCTGAATCCTTGGATCTTTCTCATGATCCCCTCAATCTCGTCTGAATTAATCCTGAGAATATACGAAGAAAATTCAAACGAGAAGTAGAAAGAGAGAAAGATGCTCAAGATGTTGATGATGAATTCCTCATGTTCACCTCATGCTCAGCTCATGTTAGATTTGAGCAAGGAAGAAAAAGGAAAAAGAATAATAATAATAGTAGTGAAGATGAAAGTTTGGTGAATAGCCATCAACAAGAATTCTCCTCATGCAATGTCTAGGAATCATTAGACGAACAGAACCCAAGGGAATCTGGAATATTCCTCCAAGAGAGAGAAGAATATATAAATACACACACATACATATATCGTGACCTCCACTCTTTTATCCAACACCTCTTCGTGAACATTATGGAACATTTTCCACTTCTACTTTTCCATATTCTCATGAGCATTCAGATTCTGAGATTGAAAAGGTTTTTTTGTCTATCTGAGATGATGACTGTTTCAAGTGTAAAGAATCCATATTGAAGGGTCTTTATTTTTTAACTGTATTACAAGATAGACATAGACACACTCACACGAAAGGAGAAATATATATTCATACTCAAATGCTCTTGAAACACATGCTTTTTCACTCATTTCATTCCAAATGAGCTCTCATGATGAAAAGCAACAGCATGATGTTCCAATCATGTGTAGAAGAAACATTTGGTGGGCACTTTTTTTCTGAAATTACCATAGATTATATGAATATGTAGTGGAAGTCAAAAATTTTCATAGCAATCACTTGGGCCTATGATTAATGGCAGTTCATAATTAGAACATACATGATTAGTTGTACGGGAAACACTAAGAAGGAAGTGCAATATATTTAAGCACAAGGGATAAATTTTTGAGCCGAATTTTGCATCTTCCGGGCTATGAAACAAATTTTTGAATTATTACAATTCAAGAAAAACGATGCTAGTTAATTTACTGGACTCATTTGCTTCTGTTCTCAGTTCAGTTAGCCTCTGTACGGAAGTTTTCATGTTGTTTTGAATCACAATACATTCAAACTCGCTGGGTTTGTCGAATACTCGATTCGAGCATATCTTCATCATTTGAGAACTCTTCTTCAGCTTTATAACAGTTTTATTAACATATCGAATGATGATGAATAGAAATTGATGAGAGGGGGCCAAATGAATAAAATCAACAACAAATAGGACCATTTATTGATGTTCTGCTGAAATTGAACTAAAGAAGGAAACAATTACTTGATAAATCCCTAAAATTTCTCAATAAAACTGATCTGAGAGTCCTATGCTGGAGCTCATTTGAAAATTATCTGGGATAATCTATTCCCTTTCGTTCCTATGCTGAGAAATATTCTTTTTTCACACGAAATTTGATGTTTTTTGGAATGGAATTCTCCAAAAAATCCCACCTTTTGAAACATTTCTGCTTCTTCTTGATGAGACCAAGGATAGTTTTCTCGGATTATCAGCATATAAACGATCAAAATTTTTGATCGATTAGAAGATCAATTTCAAAAAAAATAACTGTACCCTTTGTTTAAGAATTATAAACAAGGGGAATTATCGATTGAAATTGAATTTGTCAAGTATTTTGCCCTACATCTAAGACTTTAGAATTAAAATATATCCAAAATGTGTTGGGCTCATATCACAAAATTTCGTTCTGGTTGAGTTATTTGGCCAAAGTTTTAAGTAACAAGTGTCTCTAATATGGACTATATCCATCCACTGTTTCTGCGATTGACCAAAAGACTCATTTTTTTCTTACAAAAATTGCTCCCATAAGTTTGAAGGGAATGTCAGCAATGCTTGATCAATTGGGAACTCGAATTGATTCAAATCAATCAATTAAGTTTGAATGAACTTAAGAACTTCTAGGAAATTACAGATAATTGTATAGAGACACCAGAATTGTTGTTTAAATCCCTAGCAGAACAAATCAAAGTAGAATAATATCCAACTTGTTCCCCTGTTAGATACCCTATATCAACGGTTTAATTTCCATAAAGTTTTAAAACAAGATAGAGTATTTCTGATGATGAAAATCCATGGAGTACAGTGACTTTTTATCAAATTATCTTAGAAAGCCAATCATTTCAAGCAAAGTTCCCATTTTTCTGCAAGACTATTTTGTTTTGACACTTTTTCTACTTTCAAACCTCCAGAACTATGTAAATTTGTGAATTTATCAAGTTCAGAGTTGAGTTTTTGGAGTTTACTTGAGGAAAAAATCCGAGAAATAGCCACTAATAGGTAAGAAATTGAAGTATAGGAAGTCATATAATCAGTAAAATACACACAGTACATTGTTCGTATGTTAAGTCTAGAGGATATTGATTGAAGAATTGTCAGGAATATTAGGAAAATCTGTTTATGTGGAGAACAAAATTCTGATTAAATCTATTCCTCCTATACAGAGAATGAAAAAATCGAATAAAATTTAGATACTAGAAGGATTAAAAGATCAAATGTACGATTGACAAGTATCCTATTCGAAATAGATTCTTCCCTATTCTTCGATGATTTGATGTCTCAATTTTCGAAATGAATAGCCAAGTTATCATTCAGAATGGTGTGAAATATGAGTATTGATTTTGTCTTCCTCATGATGAAGTTGATTTTATGCATACTGGTGGAAAACGATAGAGAGAGATAGAGGAAAAAATTTTCGACTAATATTCCTTTTCTCAAGATTGAAATAAATGTACATACAGCCAATGGAACGTATTTTATATACTCTTTCCTATTCTCAATTCAGCTCATCAAAAATGTTGGATTGATGGCAACAGCCTTTCGAATTGGAATACCGAGAAAGAGAGAGAGAGAGAAAGAGAGAGACAAATAACAATTTTCCAAGTGGAAAGAGAAGAATATCTCATTTGAAAGTAGGAATATACATACTATGATAGTGGTGGAAGGAGAAAACATTCAACTACAATATTTTTTCGGTTGGTCCATCTATTATTTTTGTCATATTCACTTTCAACTGGGAAAAAGTGAATAAAAAGGGAAGAGAAAGTAGTAAACGGCTGATCGATGCTTTATATGCGTTTTGAGAGTAATATTTCTCCTCTTGGTAAAGGCAACAGTTTGCAACTAGAAATGGTTCACAATATTTTCAAGTATCATGATCGGAACTTTAACCATGATCAATGTATTCAGATTTTTTCCAATATACTTTCCCGAATATGGAAACAAATTGTGAGAAGTGAACGAACGAAAATGAAACTTGGGTCTCTACTCATCTTGGGCTGAATTTCCCTTTTTTTCAGAATTCTCTCCAAAACTTTTTCGAATAATTTGCTGTAGATGTTTTGACTGTTTTGAGAAACCACTTCTAACGAACTATCATGCATAAGCTTCCAAATCATAACAGTACACGAAAAATTCAAGGTATAGAATTTAAGCAGATGGAGATCAGTTGATTGTTGACCGACTTCAATCAGCTTCAGGCAAAAGGTGCTCGAAATTTGAATATTCAATAGGAAACAAATGCATGTGCATTCCTATGTACATGTAAATCTTGAAGAGGAACAAAATAAAGAGGATTTTTTATTGTATCAGTATTTCATATAAAGCTTCAGAAAATATTCAGAATCCTCCAAGTTCTTGGAGTCGCGATTCGGGATGAAATCGGTCACACTACATGCAAATGTGTCAGATTGAAAGAAAATTGCTTGTATTTCAAATTTCAATACATTTTTTGGAAATGTGTTGATTTTTTCATAAGCTTAATGAGAAGACTCCTATCAATAAATTGTCAGCAATCTCAAATCTTCAATATGATGCCTTGTACTAGCCTAATCAAATCGATTGTTGGGGGGGGTCATATTCAATAAGTACCGACTGTCTCAAGAACTTTGACGATCTATGGCAACTGTAGTTAGTGAAGAATGATTTTTTATCTTCTCAAATTCCTACAGGAAATCTAGCAAAATACCTTAAATGAGTGGGATTTCTTAGATTAGGGTGTGTTTAGCCCAAAAATTGACAACTTGATGAATTTTCTCAAATTTGATTCGGGCTATAAGAATCTTGTGAGCATCAGAGCCACAAAAATAGGATATTTTCATAAAGTTCAACACTTAAGGACCATTTTTTGGGAAAATCAAAAGTTAGCGTGAAGTGATCGTATTATAGAAAGGATTTGGTTCATGTTCTGAGGAGCATTTTGACTTTTATCGCGAACGAATCGTAAATTTTGCACTTTTCCTTTGAAATTAGTGATTCATTACAAGTTGCTTCACAGTATTTGCTTTCCAACTACTTCACAGTGATTTGAGCCATCCAAATGAGCACAAAAAGCTCATAGCATGACAAATTAAATGAGGTGAAGAATTTCAAGAGTGTCAAAATGTTTCTATGCTCGAGAGAATCTTGACAATAATGTAGGGAAAGCAACAAGTTCCTCTCATTCAAACATACACAGTAACACCATGCATTGTTTCAGGGTAAATGAAGGATGAATTTGTGCCACTTGGAATGATACTTATCGTGCCTTGCCTCTCCCAAAAATTGTAACCATTTCCAAAAAAGTTTTCCCTCACTTTTTCTTACTATTTTTCTTGAAAAAATGGGGCTAATATGATGCAGTGAATGAAAAACACCCGGAAAATTTGCAAATTTGACGTAATAATCATGATAATCAGGGTAAAGTGGTTAATGATTCAGATACTTGAGGATGTCGCCTCTCGGTTGTGGATTAACTGATAAGCTAATGTGTTTGTATATATTTATGAATGGAACAGGAAAATCTTGATCATTCAAGGAGCTGAGACCATCAGAATATATACATGAATAGTGAGTATATTTTGTTTCATGAAATTCAACGCGTTAACAAACCTGATGATAATTTTTTATGACTCTCTTGGTGGAGAGAGAATTTCAAAGATGAAGTTCTGTGAATGTTTTTGAATGTAATAAAGTTATTTCTTCAACTATTTTCATGAGGATTTCTTTTCTTCTGTCTCTCCCTACAGATTGCTTCTCGCAGTGTTTTATGGGTAAGACAAGTGTTCTAGTCGAAAGTAGTGATGGCTCAAATAGAAGAGAGGAGAAAGAATAAAAGTGAAAAGATAATTTTTAATTAAGATAAAAACCTTCTGGAATATATATTCACCATGTAAGCCTCACCGTGTGATCGATGAGCTTGACTCGGCTTGACATTCTGTGAGTGAATGTTCATCCATCAGAATCCATCTTGATGAGCTTTTGGAGTGTATAAAAAGAGGCAGACTGAGAAATAGAAACAGCTATATAGCTAAGGCAGTCGAAAAAAAATGCCTAGGCTTTGCAGGGCTATACATAATGTAGTTTATTTGCATAGAGAATTTCTTTCTTTTTTCCTTATTCTCCTTCATCCTCTCTCTCTCTCTCTCTCTCTCTCTCTCTCTCTCTCTCTTAGATGGATTGTGAATTGATCCAAGATGCGTTAAAGTGAGGCAATAAACAGGAAGAGAAGAAGTGAATAAGAGGTGTAAGTTGATTATCACTTTCACCAATCTTGGGTAACACAAGTTTTTTATTCTGGGAACCAATTTTTCCAGACTGAAGTAAATTTTTCAAGGTAATTCATCTCATTTCAAGTGAGCAACTCTCCATCTCTGATAATGCTGATGAATTGTCCATAACAGCCTTGTGATTATATATGACATACACTGTTACATACGCCCAATCAAATTGAATTTCTGAGATCTCTCGAGGTGATAATTTCTCTTCATCTTGATTGGACCGATTTTTTCTTTTCTTATTCTCAAGGAATACATCTACATCTCACCCCTCAATGTCCCGGGAATAAATTTTCACACTCTCTCTCTATTTTCCCTATCGGACCTATCAGAACAGGGCAAACTCTCGTATCATTCATTCATCGGCCTCCTTTTCTCCTCCGCCCCAACAGTAATACTACCAGATACTAGTAGTAATACTACTAGAACCCAACTACTACTACTACTAGAGCGACTTGCTACCACAGGCTCGTGAATGAATGAATGAATGATCTTCACTCCATTGGCCTGCCTCTATTTTCTCCTCCTTTTCTCACCTCTCTCTCTACTCGCTTTCAGGCCCTCTCTTCTCTTCTCCTCTCTATGGTTGAATGTGATTCCCGCGCTTTTTTTTCGGCTCATCTATCATCCATAGACTATCTAATATACTGATAAGCTTGGTCACAGTCAACAGTTATGCTTGACCCAGGCATGTGTCTATGTGTGTGTGTGTCTGTGGGTATACAGATATACATTCAATATCTGTCTATGTGTGGGTCATCTTTGACGTGGGTCTCGTGAATGTGAATATATTTATCTAGCCCAACGGAAATGTGTGTACATCATGTGGACCGAGTCGAAACGAAAATTTTGACACTCTTGATTGTGATTAAGTGTAATGTTTCTCTCCTCTTCTCAATAGGATGCTTTTGTGGTCATGATGAGGAAAAAGAGAGCCTATTATTACGCAATTTCGGAATTGAAATGAACAAATCATTATCGGAAAAACTGAGAAAGGAAAAAGTTTCCCAGTATATACAGAAGATGTAAGATGATGAAGGAAGAAAAGTTCCTGATTGCAGAGAGAGAGAGAGAGAGAGAGACTCTCTCTCTCTCTCTCTCTCTCTCTCTCTCTCTCTCTCTCTCTCGAAAACTTCCTATTTTGAAGATGAAATTCAGGAAGCTTGATGTGTGAGAAAGAGTGAATAAAACAATAAGCAAATACTGCTAGTTGGTGTTACTATATATATATTATATATAAGAGTATAAGCTCATTATGATGTATGAATAATTACGTGGGAAACTGGTTTACTTGAAACATATCTGATGATATATCTAAATCTATTAGCATCTCTCAAATGTTTCGTCTGGTGTGCAAAATATGTACACACAAGCATACATTCCATCATTGGAATCTCATCATAGTGGAAAGATTTCACGGGACTGATAGCATGGGAAAAAGAAAGAGAGAAAGGGGTTGTGAATTGAAAACTTGAAACGCAAGAAATAATATGAATATGTGGTGATGAATTTCATCATGAATTACACACATACACAGCCTGTTACAGGATAAACTAGTTCCGGATATTATCTGGGCGTTGAATCAGAATACAGGATGAGTAGAGAGAAAAAAGTATTTGGCGAGTAATAATGAAGTTTATCAAGATTTAGCGGTTGAAGTGCCTCTAATAACCTCAAAATTTGATGACATTATCGTGAATGTATGTTGCATAAGAGCTTTTTCGCTCATGAATGAAAATCAAACTGAACACTGATTTGTCATGAAATCAGTATGTATATAATGTGTTCACACACAAAGGGATGGATATCAAAGATTTTGGTTAACATTCCAATATATCCTGGGAGAGCCATATTTTTTATTGTACTTTTTTTCCAAATTCAAGCCCAGATAGCATGATGGAATTCTTTTTTCTTCTTCTTCTTCTATCCTCTTTCCACCAAATAATTCATACACATAATTTCCTGTCAAAAATGGACAATAGAATGATCGAGTAGCTTGGCCCAGACTTGCCATGTTTATATATGATATGTGATCATCATCACGAATCATATCTAGAGCTCCTGTGGACATCCTATTCAGCTATTTAGAAATACAGAGAGAGAGAGAGAGAGAGAGAGAGAGAGAGAGAGAGAGAGAGAGAGAGGGGGGGGAAGTCAAGTAGATGATTATTCGTCATTTAAATTCAGCTCCATCTTTCTTGAATTCTCATCGATAAAGTCACATAAACGTTTTGGTAGATAAATAGAGGACGCCATTATGGAGGCGTGAGAATATTAGCTCATCATGTAGGAATATCATAGTCTGTCTCTCTTTTTTTCGATCTGAATGATGAACTTCAACATTTTCGCTTTTTAAAATTGTGTAGGTGCTTCTTTCGTCATTTTTTTCTCTCAAAAAGTATGCCCTAAGAATACACAAAGGAAAGTTTTATTTGTAAAAATGTTGTCACATTCTGTACTGTAAAGTAAATTTTGTTTGTAAACATAATCAAAATCATCTTCAAACAATGTTAATCCCTCATAAAACCCGGAAGCAAGCAATATGCTCCAAAAATTTCTCAATCGAGTTTACACAATTAGTCCAAGTAGGTGGGGAATCTTCTCAAAAAGCTTCTTCTTTATCACTATCCATTTCATGGATATAATTTAATGAGTTTCTACAATCACATTCCAATCAAATATTCTAATCAGTCCCACATATGGCAGTTGAGGGAAAAAAATTTTGAAAAAAAGCAGAAGAAAAACTTTCTACCCATCAAAATTGATGAAACCGGGACTCAAAGTTAACATTATATACATTTATATTTTCACCATACCATAGATTCACATCATAGATTCGCATATACCATGTGCATGTAGAAGCACCGAGAGAGAGAGAGAGAGCGAGAGAGAGAGAGAGAGAGAGAGAGAGAGAGAGAGAGACAAGGGGCTTGGAATTGCCCATCTTATTGGCACTGTCAATCAAAATACACGCATGAAGCATAAAAACACTATGTTTGTATGTCGATAGCCGGCGGCTTTTGCCATTGCTGTGTATATGATTACAAGTTCCGCTCTTGAGGAAGCTTTTTCTCTCTCTCTCTTCCTCTATTGCAATGGACTTTTCGCGTGGTTACAGTCGATAGCCGACCGAACTGAGCCAGGCCGAGAGAGAGAGAGAGAGAGAGAGAGAGAGAGAGAGAGAAAGTGAAGCCAACTTTGTGTATAAGTGAGGCCAATGTAGCCTCTATTTTGAACTTTGTACCACACCTTCTCTCTCTCTTTTGCTTTTACTAGAGCTGTGGGTATATATACATACACAATTCCATAGGAAGGAGCAATAGTGACGCTAATATTGGACTGACAGGCCAATCCTAATGTCCAAACGGAAAACGCGAAATAGAGAGCGGGAAAGAGAGAGAAAGAGAGAGAAGGATGAGTGAAGGAAAGTGGAAGAGAAGAGAGAGAGGAGAAAGAAGGTCACAAAGAGAGAAAAATCCTATGGGAATTAGTGATGAGAGGTTGCTAAGTTGTGTATGAGGAAAAGAGATGGAGAGATGTTAAGATTTGAGGTTCCTTGTGGATGAGGAGGAGATGGAAAGATGAGATTGAAAAGGAAGCGGAAAAAGTATCTATCACAAATAAGTCACCATTCGAATGGCAGCTCATAAAACAATGTGTTAACATTGGCATGGATTATTGTTATGAGTTGAAGGTTTTTCTACTTCTATTTACGTTTATTTCCACTAGTTTATGTTATTGAGATAGAAATGGTGACATTCTTCTTTGATGGAAGAAAGAAAGAAAGAAAGAGAGAGGGAAAGATCTGGAAAGTGAAAGTGTAGAGGAGGAGATAGAGCGTGAAACTGATGAAGAATGCATCTGGTTAGATAGCGTAAAAAAGATTGCCTTGGTTGATATTTTTGAGTAAGAATCGATCTTTTACATCATCTCTCTCTCTCTCTTTCTCTCTCTCTGTATTCGATATTATTTGCCTGAGAAAATATCATACTGTGCTATATGAGGGCAAAAAGTATCTATTGCTCATTCGAGAGAGCAATTATTGAATAGCTCCATGAACATGCAGATGATGTGGTGAAAATATAAAAGGGTTGAAGTGAGGAAAAAATAATAAAAGAAAATTAATTAGCCTTTAACCGTCAAAATTCAAGTTTTAGAACTGAGTGAGTATAGACAAAACGCCTCTGATCGTGATGCTTAAACATTCAGACATACAGACATTTCAACAAGTAAACGGAAGTTTCTGGAAGTAAAGATTCATTCTCGAAATTTCTCTCAATATTAAAGAATACAGAATATTAGACTATACATGAATTCTGAGCCGAACATGTAAATGATTTATGAATGAGATGTATAGAATAGATTAGTGTTACAGTGAATAAGGTGTATATGAGGAAAATTGTGCATGAGAGAGAGAGAGAGAGAAGGTATTGATGAGTTGAGTTATTCTTCTTTTCTCTATCATATAGAAAGAAATATTCTTCTTGCATTCAGATGATACTCAAATGATCATTTCGTCTGTATATAAATGCACAATATGAAGAATAAAGAAGGAAAGATGTGAAAAAGATGAATGAGTTTATAAGAGAGAGAGAGAGAGAGAGAGAGAGAGAGAGAGAGAGAGAGAGAGAGAGAGAGAGAGAGAGAGAGAGAGAGGAGAGAGAGAGAGAG
>QZCP01000734.1:39612-63384 GCA_003956705.1 Brevipalpus yothersi
AAGAGAGAGAGAGAGAGAAGGTATCAGGAAAAACGAAGCAAGGTGAGATGAATTGTGACACAAGAAAGAGAAATGATGTGACAAAAAAGTTGTGTTTAGAAGGGTAAGGAATACAGAAAAACAAAAAGGTATACTGTGAGAACTTAGAGAAAGGCAGATTCTTTTTGAAATTTTTTCTTCCAATAGAGCATTTACTTTGATAGTAAATTTTTGTTTCTTTTTCTCTCTCTCTTATATCAACTGAAGAGAGAGAGAGAGCTGCTGAAAATTATCATGACTGGCACTCGGGATTGAAGAGTGTGTTTTGGCACACGCCTAAATGAAAGAGTCATCAGCATCTTAGAAAATTGCTTCCCTCGATACTTATCAGAACCATGGCCATCGACAAAGGAGAAAAAGAGAGAGAAAAAGAAAAAGATGGCTGACAAGTGTGTAAGCTAATTTTGGGTAAGCAATGATTTGGTGCTCATAAATTTTGCAAATAATTAATGGCTTTTTAAGTGAATTATGACATCGGTGATACCTTACCAAGTGAGCTGTTGAGAGTTACAGTTATACTGGCACCGAGATGATATGAGAAGCCATGTGAATGAGTATGTGTGTAAGGAAAATATTTCACTTGATTCTTCACACACACAAACTCTTCTCTCTCTCTCTTTTTCTCTCTTTCTCTTTTTCTCTCTTTCTATTAGATTTTTCACTGATTCATCCAAGAATCACTGACTACGTGATTTGTGTGCCTAATGATATCTTCAATGATCTTCCTCATGCAAGTATTTCCTTTCGCCTACATGATATTCAAAATAGCTTCAGAATTTAGTAAAAATTTCAGCAAGAAAGAGGTTTACAATTCTCAATTGTTTCAAGAGGAATAGAATTCAATTGATTGTAGCTTCGAGATATTCTAATCCATTCCATTTGATACCATAAGGCTAACCCTTTGAAAAAACTTCCAAAATAGCCAAAAATTCATGGCACTTACCCTTGTAACCACCGCTTCTTTTGACTGGATCGGTAGGTATTGTTGAAACTCGACCATTCTTCAGATCATCTTCTTGTTGCCTTCGCCGAGCAACCTGCTTAGCCATCACTTTTTGTCTCTCTTCCGTGATCTGACAATCGGGACATCCGCAATCTTTGAATATACAAAATCTTTTGTGTCCTGAATCGGTATGATGATGCGAGAAAGAGGAAGAGGAGAAAAATTTTATGAGTTTAATGCAGAAAAAGAGCCAAATAATTCAATCATTTTGATCACTTCAGATGTGGAGAAGAAGAATACTCTCTCTCTGCTTAGCTTATCTTGACCTCATAATGGATGAGAAAGGAGGAGAGATGCATCATTTACTTCACCATCAAGGAGCGAGAACTTGGAAATTGAGAATACAGTAAAAGCTGGTAGAGAAAGAGGAAGAATAGGAGCTCGAAGAATAACGGGAAAAATATCAGAAAATGGAAAGAATATGACCACAGATCAAGCTGAGAGTGTGGAGCGTGTGTGTGGGCCAGTATTCAATAGGAAAATAGTCATTAGGCATCTTCATCTTTTTCTCGCATCTTTAATCTACAGACCTACCATAGAGAGACAGAGGAATCACTGCCCAAACGAGAGAGAGAGAGAGAGAGAGAGAGAGAGAGAGCGAAAGAAAATTAAAGCGATTCCAATCGAAAAAAGTTATGAAATTTCAATCAGAGGCTGATATTATTGTCAATTCAGTACACTAAATTCAAGCTTGTTTCATGAAACGTTTTCCCTCATTTTTTTACTGTTTATACTTTTCAAAGGAGAAAAAAATTTTTCACCAACAGTAACGATATTGAGGCATGAATTTCAATTGCTCATATGGCTGGTGTGTTTCCAGACTGTGTGAACACACACACATACACATATACATAAGTGACAAGTACGGGGGAAGAAGCGAAGAGAAAATTTGCAATTCTCAAGACGATTATGTAAATATTGCTTAGAAGGATGATGCGATTTGAATGAGCGAGAATTGATGAAAAAGAGGAAAAGTGAAAAAAAGAGCATTTGAGAGAAAAACGAGATGAAAAAATATGGCCCATAAAGCAGTAAGCTTGTTCTCGAACATGTCTTCATCCTTTCATCCACTTTCTTGATGCCTTCCAAATCAGAACATCAATTCTTGTGCCCTTGTATTATTGCCCTCAGGCGATTGTCATCACTTGATAAAATTTTATTACATCTTTAGTCATCATTTTTCCTCGCTCTCATCCGATTGAGTGAGTGGAATTTTTTCCCAGTCTATCATGTGACATCAAAATGTATCTTTTTTTTGCTTTCCTGTTATTCCTTGAACTTGATTCGCCTCATTTTCAAAGTCTTATGAATTGATTAGCTACAAGTAGATGATGTTGCTCAAGAGGAATTTTCATGTGTGAGAAAAAGAGAAAAAATCATTGATATCGGCAAATGAGTATATCAATCCAGAATATACTGATACCAGAAGTGGATAATGTTATTGTGGTTGTAGCTTCCACTCTGCCACTTTGGGTACTTCAGAAGGAGAAATGGAAACATTCTCATCATGATTATCGAGGTTTTTTCTCTCTTACATGTGCCTCTTTTTGTGGTTGACATTAGTGGCTGTGATTAGAATCAAATTTGACTACAAGTGTGCAGGCAATGATATTGTATTGTTCTGACAATTCGTTTACATCAAGCCTAAATGAATACCGAGAGCAACATCATATCAAATCAGAGTATGCTTGAAACTTTGTGAATAAGTTCGCCCGATCAATTGAGTGTTTTCTACCTCCAAGTTTCGCCCACAGGAAAAAACATGAGATGAAACTAATTAAGTGATACCGTTTCAGCCATGTCCTAGCAATACAACTGGAAAGACTGATACCCATACTGCTCACACAACTCTTCTCGAAATCAATGTCTATCACGAATACAAAGTATACATATATCATGAAACATTGACAGATTTCATCGTATTTTTGGTTAAAAAATAAGTTCATTTACTCGTGAATGTATCTCATTCATTTTCATTCTCTCTCTCCCTGTATGTCTACCTTCTCTATCATTCTCATTTACAAATACATGAACACACACATTCAACACACATATGCAAAACTCTCGATGCTCGAGCGAGCATGAAAAACCACATCGATTAGTGATGATAATAATCAAGTATACGAAACTTAATAGCTTTCACATGGTATGTGAATATGTGTGCAAGTAGAGAGAATGGATGCTCAATTATTCCATCTTTTGAAACCACTTTCAGTCATACTACAACAGATTAATGAAGATGAAAAGCTTTCCTGTCAAATTTTCAAGGGGGCTTTGGTCACTTTGGTGATTTTTTCGCGATTTCTGGTGTGCATTCTCGATTATGATCAGAGTTTTCAATAGAAGCTCATAGTAATGTTCCATGAGATTCAGAAAGAGAGGCGGGTAGATCAAGTGTAATGTAATAATATTATTCGAATTGAATTACTTGAATCGATAGAAAACAAATCAGATCTCATGAATATTGTGTAACAAAGATGGTGATTGTTTCAGAAAAGTTGCTGTCTGTAAGATTGAGGAAGTTAGAGGTTAAGAAAGAGAGGAAGAGAGAGAGAAAAAAATGGAATAAAATCTTATATTCTCTGAACTTTCCATGAGCTTACGTTTGTCATGCTAATGTTGTGAAGGTTAATCATTTCAGCATTGTTCAATTTCCAAGAAATAGGAAAAGCTTATTGCTTAATATCAGTCAGACGAGCAAGAGAATTTTAGAGCACACCAAGATTGAATATGTGCATTCTTTACTCAGACTCCAATATTCTAGGCTCACATGGAATTCAAAGCAGCCTTTTGAATGTTCATACTTTGACCTTTAAACCCAACTAGATCAAAGAAGATAAGCAATTGATCTGACAATTGTTAAAATTATCAATCCAATTGATAAATCGATGCATACGAGATACAGTTTAGGGAGACAAGTTCAATGATAAAACATAAACTACTCTATAAATAGATACTTTTCTGATTGGAAGAATACAAATTTTTTCACCAAATAGTGACGATAAATCATTGCCCTCTTGAAAAGGAAAAGATTTTAGATTCTTTGTTGGAACAACTTTTATTACAGAACGGAACGAGATTACGGAACAACAGAAAATTTAAACAAAATCAAAGAATTGCTCTATTCTCAAACATTACAGTGACATTTATCAATAGAACTCTATACATAATTCTATTTGGAATAATTTTTCCTATTCTCATTTGAGGTCTATCTTTGAGCATCTCAATAACTCCACAGGTTCTCATTCTGCTTCCTCTCAAAGTGAGATGAAATATTGAAGCTGGGCTCCTGCACCATGCATCCAAATTGATCACATGCTGGAACAATTCAATTGGATAGAGAAACAAGTGGAGCTAGAATGTGATGAATTGACACTAAAAATTATACAAGATAGCAATGGATGAGTTTCATTTTGCTACTTCTATTTTCACCACTTTGAATAGTGGAAAGAAAATGTCTCAATCTACCATCTCATATCCATTGGGATCAGTTGAGCATCCCTGGAGGGAGATTCTGTGGAAGTTTTTCCGAGATTAAAGAGGAAGAAAGAAAGTAAGACAGAGAGAGAGAGAGAAAATCAGACGGATCAGACATCCGTAACTCATTTCCTCATCCTTAGATGAGAGTGAGAGGGAAGTAAATCTTATTCCTCTCTCTCTCTCTCTCTCTTCCTTGTTTCTTAGCTCGAGGATTACCAGTGAAGATTATTCAGCAAAGTTCCCACATGGGCCAAACGGCTGATCTCATAGAGATTATCGCTAATTCATCTCTTTTTTCTTCTCTCATTCAACCAGATTCACTTTACCAAAGCTTTTGCAGCCATCAGCTTTTGGGTGGCAGAGAGTATAAACACGTGAACAAGCGGAAGATAATAATTTGGAGGTCAGTATAAAGGTGAGATAATGATCTTGAAGGTCAAGCTATGGTAAGTAAGGTCACCATTGTGATCATGTTGAGAGTAGAGAAAGAGATAGAGAAAGAGAGAGGTATTAAAAAGTACCAGTTATCATAAGTATTCTGAGTATCATGGTTTGAAAAAGATTGAAGAGATGATGATCAAACGTGGGATTAACCTTTGCCCAAGCTGTATGTGTATTAATCTTGGATGCTGATAATTTTCCACATCATCTCAACCATCAACATCTTGCTGTGGCATTTGCATCTCGTTCATCTATCAAATGCATCATCATCATGTTGCTTTTATCTGAAAAGCTACATGCATATAACACACACACACACACACACATGCACATGGAATGGAAGAGAAGCGAGAAAAAATGGAAGATGAAAGATTCTATTCACTTGAATCTTGATGCAAGATGTAGTAACAGACTTTACATAGTACAAGATGTATGTGTTTAGTATATTCAAAAAGAAATAGAATTTTTTGATCACACACAAGTGACCTAATATTTACTCTTGAGAGTTGTGTGAAATTATTTCTCATTTTTTTCGTTCCTGTATAATATGGAAAATGAAAAATTCTCATCTCTCTCTCTTAGTATTCTCACCTAACTTTGCTCAGAATATTCTTCATTTTATCAGTGGCAAGAATTCCTCATCATAGCTAGAACTTTCATGTGTTCTTTTTTCAATCACTTCTTGTGTGAAGAGAGAGAGAGAGAGAGAGAGAGAGAGAGAGAGAGAGAGAGAGAGAGAGAGAGAGAGGCACAAGTTGAATCTCTCTCTCTCTTCCAATTTGCCAGTCAAAAGGCAAAGAAATAGACAAGCATCTTGGTGAGCTTGTGAACGAAATTATAAAATTTTTGCCTATGGAAATAACTTTTTGCCTGGTATTTATAATCAAAATCATTGTTGGTAGTTGGTAGGGTTGGTGAAAGTAACGGTATGTATATACTCGTTCAGTGACAAGCTGGAGAGCTGAGTTTCGTCAAGGAGAGTATGTATTCCTTTTTTCGGAAAATCTTATCTTATCTTGATATTTTAGAGAAAGAATAGATGAGATTCTTTCTTTCTATTACTTCACTTTTCTTCGTAAAAAAAATTTTTTCTCATCTTTCCTCATCAAGAGAAAAAGTTGAAGAGAAGAGTGATGATGAGAAAGTGATGCCAGGAAATTAAGCTGAAAACCGAGTGAAAAATACTGAATACTTCATGATCCAAGTATACATACTGAGATTTGAATCGATTCAAGTTCGAATATAGATGCTTTTTCGTTTTCACTCTTTCTAGTTACTAAATTGCTGTCGAAAATTCTTGACGCTTTCCCTTGAAAGCTACTCGAGAAGAGAAGAGATAGAAAAAAAATCTATCCAATCATTGAATTCACAGTAAGCTATCATTTTTTCTCCACAATCTGGTTTTGAATGACAAATTCACTTCCACTTTATTGGCAAGTGAGCAAGATATATACACATACACAGAAGTATATCATCTTTCCTCCTCTATCATCCAGTCCCTCTCTCTCTCTCTCTTCCTCTCTCTTTGGATTTTCATGAGAAAAAGAGAATATTTTCTTTTCTAAGCGAAAAAAGGAGAAAAATTCTCTCTCTCTATCTTCACTATTCCCTCTGTATTCCTCATGGAGAATAATTCACTCCCAAAGATTTCAGCTTAACGAAACAAAAAAAAATCAGATACCATAGAACAGTGGAATAGAATATCGGAATTGGAGATGTAGAATAGATGTTTCTCGGGTAAAGATTGAGCAAGACGGAAGAGAGAGAAAGAAAGAAAGAAAGAAAGAGAGGGAGAGAGAGAGAAATGAAGAATTGAAGCTAACAAGTTGTAAGAAACCAAAAAGTTACCGAAAGACTATCGTTTCCCCTGTATTATTACTTCATCTCTCTCTCTCTCTCTCTCTCTCTCTCTCTCTCTCTCTCTCTCTCTCTCTCTCTCTCTCTCTTGTCTACTCGCATGTCTATTGTCAGTCAAGATACAGAAAAAAGAATTTCGCTTAATACCTTGTTCTTTAAGTACTTCCTAGAATTTATTCGTGAATAGAAAGTGAATCGAGACAAAGTAGTGAGAAGAGAATACATCAAGTGGAAATGCTCAGAAGAAGAGAAGACAGTGAGGAGAGAGAGAGACACCAGACAGAATATAAAACTTCCGTAAAATAAACTAACAAAACAATCACCAATGATTCACATCGTTAGCTTAACATCCTGATCACTGATCCTTTCCCAATATAATCGATCCCATACACAATCGATACATCGAGAACCTGATTGGCAATTCAAGTATTTATCGGTAAAACTTTTCTTTCTCTCTCTTTTGCTCAACCAAATACTATTTCTCTCATGTGAATTGATAGATAGAAGGAAAAAAATTGAAACTATCCAAAATCTTTCGACCATTTAACAAGTCTCTAACGCCAAACACACACACACACACTTGATTGCTCCAAAAATTTCATGTCTCTGACTACTGTGTGTCCATGTGTGTATGTTGCTTGTGTGAACATTTTCTTCGCCAACTTGAAACAAGCTTAAATCATAATCCAAAGTGGCACTAGTTGCTGGGAACATGGAAAAATGGCTAACTTGTGGGCTAAAATAAAACTGTGAAGAAAGAGAGAAAAAGAGGCTGGTGGAAGAGAGAAGCTGGAAAGAGTTTAAGAGAGAGAGAGAGAGAAAGAGAAAAGCAATCGATGGTAAATGGTAGCGTAAATGGAGACCATTTATTTAACAGCGTAACGGTACTAACGGTGAGTGATTAAGAAGATCCGCTTTACTCTTAGATATATATTTTGATCGTTTTTTTCTTATTTTCTATCTATTCTACAGATATATCTTTCTTTCCTCTCTCTCTCTCTCTCTCTCTCTCTCTCTCTCTCTCTCTCTCTCTCTCTCTCTCTCTCTCTCTCTCTCTCTCTCTCTCTCTCTCTCTCTCTCTCTCTCTTTCCCACTATTTTTCTACCACATTTATCTACCTCTTTGCTTCCCAATTGCACTCTACAAATCGATCGATTGACAGAGGTGATCACATGAAAGAGAGATGGTCGTCAATTGAGTATATGTACACTTGTTAGATAAGTTGAAAAAGAAAGGTTGAGAGAGAGAAAGAGATAGGAAATTTTCCAGTAAAAAAGTTGATTTATATCAGTACAGGTAAATATTTCAAATTGAGAGAAAGAGTGAAAGAGAGAGAGAGAGAGAGAGAGAGAGAGAAACAATAATATGAATTCAGGAAGAGAATGATTTAAAAGCTATAGATTCAAAGTAAGATCATCAGATGATAAGACTATGTGTGCAAAAGTTTGTGCAAGAGAGAGAAATGGAAGTAGCAGTAATGGAGATGAGTTTTTTGAACAACTACATATCAAATGAGCTCTACAACCATTCTCATGATGTGAGATGTTTTAATTAAAGGTGAATCACTTGTGGCACATTAGTCTTGATAATGATGGCTGGTAAAGTCGATGGACTAATAAGAAGAGACTAAGTCTAGAAGAAAGAGAGAGAGAGAGAAAAAAAATCGAAACTTGTGTAAGAAAACTAAACAGAGAGAGACATGTTCAATTTAACCTCAAGTTACATAGGTGAGATGATTCACCTCAATCGTCTGGAGAGAGAGAGAGAGAGAGATAAGGTCAAAGTTCTTATGTGACCTATATATTGAGTAAGCAGGCAGTATGATGCAATAATCAAGGGCAGCATCAAGGACTTCCGGGATGAAGAGAGGATAGAGGAGGAGAGAGAGACAGAATATGTTAGCAAATATTAACAAAATGAACAGTATGAAAATTGGCTCAAGAAGCAAAATTTGATGCCTATTAGCAGAAGATCATGAAAAAAAGCAACACAATACCGAAAAATGATGGGAAATTATCCATAGATTAATTGATGATGACAATGAATTAGGGGTGATAAATATTCATGAACATTATGTACAACAAATTTCCGGGAAAAAGTTGAAGTTGAAGATGGAAAGAGAGCAAAAAGTAGATCACAGATATATCTTTCTCTCTATCTTAGTCTCTCCTACTCTCGAATAGAGGATATGAGGAAGGATGCTGAGGAAAATAGATCTTCATGAAGCGAAAAAGGATGAGTTAAAGTGAGAATGAAAATAAATTGTCTCATTTAGAATCGAATCAGTTCTACAAACATCCACACACACACACACCACAAAGCTGTTGAGTGATGAATTAATCATTGGATCTCACAGAGAGAAGAGAGGAGAGAAGAAAAAACGATACATCTTCAACCTGTTGATGTGATGCTGGCTAGAAGATGCGGAAAACCGGATCAAGTGTGAGTTGTGTTGATCAGACTGATCTGTGTCTGCATTGGTGTGGTAATGTTCAGCTTGATGGCTTGCTCAAAGCAATAATGTTCAACGATTTATCCTTCTTTTTCTTCTTTTTCTTCTTACTTGTCCATACTTTTCTCACTTTGCCGATGGCTGATTGGAACAAACACACACATGGAAGAGAGAGAGAGAGAGAGAGAGAGAGAGAGAGAGAGAGAGATGTGGCTAAAGTGTTAAAGTAAAGTGATGCGGTGATAATGGATGAAATGAATCGATCAGTAAATTTGAACGTGACCATATATCATTCGTGTGTATATGTGTGTAGGTGTATTGATGGGGAAAAAATTATTCCAAATGAACTTTACATGATTCTGAGATGAGGCCAAGAGAGTGCAAAATGAGCAAGATAGAATGGAGAGATGAAAAGCTGAGCGATCTGTTATTAGGATCCACATCAAATGACCAGACATCAATGAATATATATGTTTATATTTTTTTCGAGAGTGAATCAATCGAATAGATCATGAAAGCCCTGTCTGGAAGGCGTGATGATGCTGGAGAGATGCAAGTGTTGATGAGAAGAGGAGAGAGAAAGAGTCTTGTTTTGGGGAGTCTTTTTTATCAGATGAAAATCGAAAAGATGTATGAAAAATGTGATGAATGGTTATCGAACAACTCGGGAATGAGTTCTGTTACAGATCAGTCAATGATGATGATGCCCTGGAATGAGGAGAGAGAGAAAGGGAGAACATCTCAAATATGCTCATCCATTTGATCATTTTTCATCCTCTCTCGGATAACTGATGACATAAATGAATTCTTTACATTCTTCACCATTTCATGATGGAATTTCCAATGAAAATATTTTCACTTGTTCAAATGTTGGCAGCCATACAGTGCATACACACACACACATCGTGTGTGTGCAACATTTGAAACGAAGAAGTCAATCTAAATCACCTTGTGGGTGACAATTTTTCGACTCATTTTCGTACTTCTTTGAACAACTGTTGCTCTTTCGTTGAAAAAAAAAGAAGTGTTCCTACTAATGATAAAAAAGTAAGTGGTAGTAACTACAGAGGAATGGAATGCATCATCACCGCATAGCATCAAGTAGCATCAAATGAAGATGAGGCTGGGAAGAGAGGAAGAGAGAGAGGAGAAGATAAAAATGGCATCTTTTGCCAACCAAATGCAAAAGTGAGATGTAAATGTTCATTATTTTTGAGAATATACTTATTTTTATTTGCATTTCCTATCTATTCAAATCACTTTTTGTTTGATACAATTTGTCAAATTAGCTGAAAATTTGAATGGCTTGGTATTTATCTCACTCAATCAGTCTCATGAATGGGTGATTATTTTCTTTCTCTCCCTGTTCATCACTTCCACTATTCTTATCAGGCTCATCCTTTTATTTTCATCCTCATCACACACCCTTCACAAATACACAAATAAGCTAGTCAAAATTTACGTCAAATAACTCTAATAAATTCTCATCCAAATTCTCTACCATCCTTCCAACACCCTATCGATACATGATTTATGGAGAAAATATAATTCGAATTATAAGCTGCATCTTTCAAGTTGCTCGATAAGCAATACACCTTACATGTTCAACGAACTCATCAGCTCCAGCATGCATAATGTTCATCCATTCCACATCTTTTTCGCTCTCTTTTCGAAAACCAACGCTCCATCAATAGCTATTCTTGTGTTCCCATCCATTCGGATGAGAGAGACAAGGAAGATGGATGTGCAAAAGCGTTGGGATGACTGAACTTAACCCTTTCGAAACTTCTTTCTCTCTCTCTCTTGCAAAACAATTATTCTCAATGCTTCATCACCAAGTAGTCAAGCCTATGCAATTGCATGAAAACAATTCTTTCTCTCTTTCTTTCTCTCTTCGCCAACTTTTATTGCATACTGTATGTTTACGCCTCCTCTCCATGGGCCTCTGTGTTCATTTTGTCAAAATTATCATCTCCATCATCATGCATCTGGTGAAAGTGAGACTAGTAACGAACGAGTTGAAACAATAGATAAATTATTAGCCAGTATAGTACGGTATTGATATTCCTGCATGCTACTTGCTTAGCTGTAACTGGTGAAAGAGAAAACGGACATTAGCCTTAGCCGATCCACAGTAGTGTCGATCTTTTTGTAACAATATGAATATCTTGTGCTTTCAAGACTGCATGCTTTGTTCATGATGAAGCCTCATTCATCCAGCATTATCAATGCTCCTCTCTGAACCCTTTTCTATGTAATACAGATATGGAACTTTTGCTTGGAACAAGTGGAACAAAACACACAGTATGGACACAGCATATGGAGCGAGAGATAGAAAAAGAAGGAAGAAATAAAATCTTGTAACGTTAACTTTTCTATGGTCAAAAGTGAAACCTCCAAAATAATGGCTCTCTGACCGTTCGCTTTTGTGTGTAACTTATGGGCAAACTTTGGACAAAGAGAGAGAGAGAGAGAAAACCTTGGGAAAAGATACGAGGGAGAGAGAGAGAGAGAGAGGGGGGGGGGGTAGATTCCAATTCTTTACAAAATTTCGAAAACAGCTTCGTAGCTGACCAAATATATGTACATACACATAGACAATAATCACACAACACATACAATTTCAATTTGAACATTCTGCATTATCCACTAGTTGTTCTGCAGGCTAGGAGTAATATTTTGTCATGATTATTTTGCTTTGAGTAAGATTATATCAGCCTCCAGGGAAATTTTCGATCATATCATGGTGTAGAAAAGGAAAAGAGAATATGAAAGAAAGCAAGAGAGAGACAAATGTTTCTAATTAGGTGTGATAAAACTTTTCACACACAAACAGTTTTGTAGTGTACAGGGTACAATTTTTCATCATCACTCTGGAGCATTCAAATCTAGGCCCAAAAGATTATGGAATCAAGATGTTCATCAGATTATAAATGAAAAAGATTTAGAAAAAAAGATGAGCGATTGGAGCCAGTATTCACATCTTTCTGTACCTCTCTCTCTCTCTCTCTCTCTCTCTCTCTAGATTTCGTGAATGGATAAGGAATATTCTATCTGTTTGTGGATGGATGGATGAGAGAGTGGAATAAAAGTAGAGCAAGTAGTAGTGTGAAATTAGCTCACAAGAGAAAGGGAAAAAGTGAGATGCTCAATAGCATAGAACTTTGGTGAAACAGTTGTTCACAGTATATATATATTCCGTTAGGAAAGTGAAAATGCGGAAGCTGCACCAGAGAAAGTGTGTAAAGCTTGCGAAACTCACACAACTTTTGGAGAAGACAATTTTTGTATCAACAGTTAGGAGAGTTTTTATTGAATTATGGTGTCTGTTTGGGTGTGTGAAAAACATTTCAAAAAGGTAAGAGAGAGAGATGAAAGTTTCCAAGATAAGTTGACAAAAATGGCGCTAAATTCAACAATTTTTGTCAGATAAATCTTAAAAGAGAGAGAGAGAGAGAGAGAGAGAGAGAGAGAGAGAGAGAGAGAGAAGCATGAGAAAAAGTGCTTAGAATCAAAATTACCTTCACTTTTTTCTCTTTTAACACCATCATCATTTGAAGATGGTGAAAGAGGCAGAATGATAGAAATGATAAAAGAAATGTAAGTGGAATAAAGGAGGGGGTGAAAAGTGGAATGCAATCATTTCAATTTGCATGAATATAAATATATTCTATATATATTTAAAGGTGTATGACAGACTATTACACAGTGCATTGTGAGTGTGGATGTAAGTTATCAATTTGCTTTGACTGGTATGCAGAAAAAGAAAGAGAGGAAAAGAGAGAGAGTGGAATACATTAGGTGTATACACGTTCAAAAAGCTGTTGTTCATTAATTTTACGTTAGATTAATCAATAATGAAACATTGAATGGAAAAGACTATATAATACAGTGAAGAGAGAGAGAAAGGGAAGGGTTAATGAAAATGAGAAATAATTTTTCACTTTCCATTTGTGTGTATGTACAACAGTTGAGACAATTTTTAGTTTGTCAAAAGAAAAGAAGCTTCAAGATTGGATTTAACCAAGGAAGACTACTTCTACCATTGCTTTTAGCGAGACATTAACAAACTGGACAAATATATATACACATACACACACAAATGAATCCATGGAACTCATCAGATATCCAGACACACACATTCACTCAAATATATATACATATAACTTTCTCATGTATAAAACCCTTTTGTACACTATCTGTGTCCATTCTCATCAGTCTATTTCAACATTCACCCTCTCTTTCTCTCTCTCTCTCTCTCCTATCTTCACAACACTTTTAATTCTCTCTAGATTTTCTGTTCAGGAATTTATCTGATCACTTTCCCTTTCTTATTGGATTGAAAGAGAAAGAGAAATAGAAATAGATAGAGAACAGGATAGGGAAGAGAATGTTTGCTATCTCAATATTTACACACAGGAACCTCTGAGTATCATGGTGGGTGATGATAGAGGTGAAAAGTGAAAGGTGAGTTAACTTATATACATGTGTGTATGTCTGTCTGTCTGTCTTAATGGGGTGAGAACATGGTCAATCGAATGGTATAAGAAAGCATGATGGAATTGGAATTGAAATCAGATAAAATCTGTGAACGTGTAATGTTCTTTTCCATCACGATAATTGAAGACATTTATCAAAATTTTTTCACAGTCAAATGAAAATTTTTTTTTTGGAATAAAAAAAGATGCGAATTCAAGGTGAATGATGAAGATGATGCTGACCAAAACATGAGTTTCACAAGAGAAAGAGAATAAGATCAATTGTTTATAAACTTTATGATAGTTATCGTGAAGAAAGAAGAAAAAAAGAAAGTGGAAAGATGAATTCAGTTATATTTTGATAAAGAAAGGAACCGCTTTCAGTATGATAAGGAAAAGTCTTAGGAAAAGAGGAGGAAAATAATGACAGTAAAAATGATGGAGGATGGTTTAAAAGGCAATGAAGGTGGTGGAAGGAAGAGAGAAGAAGAACAAATGATAGAAAAAGAGGAGGCATGATGCGGATGTTGGAGAGATTGATGAGCAGAAAGGACTCATGGAAGATGGAGAAAGAGAGTATAGCACACGATAAACTTAGAAAGAGAGATGCTCCAAATTGCTGCAGGTCGAGAGGAAAGTACATCTTGGATAGCATGTGAGAGAGAAGAATAGTTTGCCCAGCCAAAAAAAATGGGATAAAAATCATTAGATCAGCTCTGATTTCATCTTCAGGAGAGAGAGAGAGAGAGAGAGAAAGAGAAGTGATATTCGAGTAAAATCAAGAAGTGCAAGAAAATGAAAGCAAATGAAAGCGAATAATTGTTTCTATCTCTTCTATTCTCTCTCTCCATCCTCATCCAGAAAGATGCATACATAAACAGCATCCAGATGTCATTAATCATCTCTCTCTCTCTCTCTCTTTCCATTTCTCTTTTCAAGAAAAAAGATAGAACTCGAAGAAAGAAACTTGTAGACGGATCAAAATATATCTACATGTTCCCATATCTCTTTCTCTCTTTCTCTCTGCCTGTCTCTGGGATCTTTTGGGAGAGAGAGAAAAAAATTGTATCATTCCAAGCATTCTTTTTCCTCCTATTCATGCCCTTCTGATACCATGTAGAAGTTTTGCATCATTTTGTTGCACTTTGACTTGTGAAAAAGAGAGAGAAAGTTCTTTCCTCTTTATCTCTGTCTGTTGTGAAAGAATCTTACAAAATTAAGTAGCACAAATAGAGTGGCACAAAAAAAAGTTTCAATTCTGTTCGATTTATCACATGAATGAGAAGTCAATACTGAATTGACACAAAGAATTTCATCATCACAGCTATCCAGTGGCATCATGAAAAGTTGAGACACTCACCAGAATGATCCTATTCTATCTTTTCTCTCTCTCTCTCTTTGCAGCATTCGTCTCAATTTATCCACTTAAAGCACCCAGACAGTTGAAAATAGTTTCTATTTTCAATGTTGTCTGTTTGCTTGAGTGTGCTGAGGCTTGTAGAGCATTTATTTCGAAGAAAAGTGAAAGAGTGGAAAAAAGGAATACAACGGATAAAGAGAGAGAGAATACAGTGTACAAAAGTTGGGATAGAATTTGTTTAATTTTTGAACTCCAAGCACAAATAGTCTGGGCACGTAAGAGGTGGAAAAATAAACTGTATTGGTCAGAGGAGCAAAGAAAAAATACATATATTCTGTCTATTTTGTATACGAACACAAAGTGTTTGACTCTTTTTTTCACCAAGTGTTTAAGGTCTATTCTATTCTATCCTCTCTTTTTTGCCGTCTTTTTTGATAGACTTATTTTTTTGCATGATAAAATGATTGATGTGAATGAAAAGAGAAGAATGCACCAAAAAAAGAGCAGAAAAGGTATCAGTTGAAAGTCAGCATCCATCACTTACTGAGTTGATTCTGTATTGCATGATGTGTGTGTGTGTGTGTGTTGAAAACTTTCGTGAAAATTTTCTTTATTACTTTTATCGAACTATCTGTAAAATTCTAGATAGTATTAATTTATCGATTGATGATTCACAAAAATTTCTGATAAAACTTTTCATCATTCTGCTAGTTAATTTCAACTGCAATTTTATGCAATTCTCAACCACGAGAGAAAAGATCAAGTTCACTAAAATAATCAATGAAATCCTATTTTTTGAATCGTTTATACCTCAGCCTCAGGCACAAATTGACCTTCTACTCTGATCAATAAATTCTCTCGACTATTGCAAGAATATCCTGAGTCACATGATAAACAATCGATCTCATGTCTAGTTGATACTTTTCTCTCTTCTCTCTTACTGTCTCTCTTCTCTACAAGATTAATCTTTTTCCACTTGATAAGGTAGACCATTCACTTTGTCCATTTCTACTTCCTATTTATCATCACCTTGTCTATCGAAGATGGTACCAAATAATTTAGGAAATATTTTTCTATCTCTTCTTACTCCACTACTCTCCATGACATTGGAGAGAGAGAGAGAGAGAGAGAGAGAGAGAGAGAGAGAGAGAGAGAGAGAGGAAAAGGGACTACAACCTCACTGAAAATTCATACTGTTTGTCTTTATCACCACAATTTACTTTATGTACACCACAAATGAGAAAATGAATAAATTCCATAATGATCGATCCACATCCCCACACGTAGACACAGCCTTCAGGCAGCAACATAGTAGACTGATGTGTGTGTGTGTGTGTTCCAGTCAATCGATAACTGTCAATAAAATTGGTGATTGTCAACGAGTGGAACTGATGATGACAGAGTTGGACATGATACCTCTTCAGATATGGACACATACTGGGAAAAGCATAGGATACAGGAGGCTTCTCATTTGGTGACCAAAAAGTCACTTACGGAGGCATGTAGATGCATGTGTGTATACAAGCAATAGCTAATCAGAACGAGGTCTGATAAAATGATGATGAAAACTTGAGGAAGACATGGACATGGTAGAGAGAAGAAGAAGAGAGAGAGAGAGAGAGAAGGATCAACCCCCTTAAATATAATCATCAATCATGAAGAATCAGAATCAAAAAACAGAGAATTCATCGAATGTATCCAAATCTGTTTGAATACAATTGATCATGAGAGTCATACTGTGAATGCTAAAAGGAACAATAACTCGAATACATCAGCTTACACTGATCAGATATGTAGCATGTAGAAAAATGTTCATTGTATGCTCATTTTGACCAATTAATTAATCATTTTTGAAAGCAACAATGAAAAATATCTCACTTGGTATCGATATCCTAAATGAAGCATTTATTAGACTATGTGTGTGTGTATATATGTGATGATTTGATGTGTCGTGAGTATGTGCAAATGGAAAATGAATGATCCATAGAAAGATACTGTAATGTACCGTTATTTTCAATATCTACAGTAGAATACAGAGTATACTATGATCACATGTGTGTGTGTGACTTCATTTACTCGACTATTTTCATCATTCACATGACACACATACTCCACATTTCGATGTACTTTCACCCTTAAAACTCACACAAATGCACACATATCATCTCTCTTTCTCATATACACAAATCCACTACACTTAAGCCCCTTATTATTCAATTCTGAACATGTACCATAAACAATTGCATGTATCGTCACCATCCTATGAACTTCAGCCATGGTACTTGCATCTGATAAACTTCTATCGATGCTCATCTCTCTCTTCCTCTTCATTTGCAAGTGATATCTTGTATCAGCCATAAAATCTTCTCCTTTTTCCTCATTCAGGACATGAGAAATGATCTACTAGGAAAAGAATGCAGAGGCCAGTATCTCATTCACTCTCTCTTTCTCTCTCTATTCCAAATATTAATATATATATACCAGGGAGAGAGAGACAGATACCATTTGAACAGCAGCTATCATGAGTAAAATTATGCATCAGACAGTATAATATATACGATGGAAAACATTCTTTCTTCTTTCAATGTCATCTGTCTGATCTTGCCTGGTGTGTATAGTTTGGAATATGTGTGTGTGTTTGTTTGACTGTATTCTCACTCACACACAGTGGAAGTATAAATGTGAACATGGTTTGAAAGATTGTTTCTTCTTCATGAATTTCCAATCTGTTGCTGCAGCTTCATCCGGCTGCCAGTAACTAATAATAACCATGACGAGACGATGACAATGATTGGTATGATCAGTATAAGTGAGTGTGTGTGTGTGTGCGGTGCAACCGGCAGCCATATCTGTATTGGCATACATTGTCAAAATGAACATTGGCTTTTCGAAAATAAGAGAGGAAGAGAGAGAAAGATTGCTATGCGGAAGAAGAAAAAGATGAAGATGAAGAGAAATTATGGAGAAGAAGAGAAAAGATAGACACAAGATTGGATACACTATCAAATCGAGTATAGATATTAGGGAAGCATCATGTCTTGTGTCATAAGATATCAGGAGAATGATTTACTTATCAAGGATGAAGGAATAAGGATGAGAGAGAGAGAGAGGAAAGAGATTAATTCATCAGTTAAAATAGTAAGATGTTATACAAGCAACAAATGATTATGATAAATCGTATAGACGGCGAATTAGTTTGAGAGAGATGTGTAAATAAGAACATTTGAAAAATTATAAGAAGAAAGGTAGGCAAAGAAGAAGATGAAAAGAAGGAAAAAATTAGAAAACATGAAAATCAAGTGAATATGAACAATAAAAATAATCAAAAAAGGTAAGAAATCCGATAAATTATCTAATCATAAGTGAAGATACAAGTACAAGTTCAAGTACATATTCTCATCTTAATTACTATCTCATCTTGTTTCTCTCTCTCACTCATCATATTCTTTTTCTAACTGTTTATACACTTGTTCTTCATCATCTTCTATACTTAATCTCCTCTGGATTGAGGAGATGCTGTAATATTATTTCTCTCTCTTTCCATATATTCTCTCTCTCATTCTCTTTTTACTCTTCCGCTGAGATTTCTTCTATCATCAAGCATCTCTCATCTCTCATCCACTTGGTTTTCCAATCGATCGAGGAATTGAGGAAGAGAGAGGAAGTTATCCAAAGAGAGAGAGAGAGAGAGAGAGAGGTTCAATGGAAGCCAAGTGAAAGCGTGCAAAAAAGAGCACATCATCAGTGATGTGAAAGATAGATAGGAACTAGAGAGAGAGAGAGAGAAAACTACGCCAGGATAGCCAAAACAATAAATGATTTAGCAGTAAAGCTTTTTCCTCTCTTGGTGAACATTTTGTTCATTTGACGAGAGAGAAAAAGAGTTACTAAGGAATGTGAATCAAAGTTGTTCCAGAAAAATCATATACACATGTACAGAAAAATATACCAGCAAAATGATAGATGGAAAAAGAAACAGTTATTCACCAGACAGACATACAGACAGACAGATAGATAGATAGTGGAATACACTCATTAATTGAGGATCCTGATTTGTTTCTGTGTGTCTGTGTATATCTGAGAAAGGGAAGACAGATGAAAAGAGGATGGAAAAAAGAAATACACTGTTCTTTTTTTCTCCTTTTGATACAATAACTCTTTTATACAGCACACACATTCAACATTGAACAAACGTCAAATCAAGTGCAATGAGAAGACAAAATTAAATTGTGTGTGTTTGAGTAACTTATCAGCAAATTGATGATCACAAACTATGTACTATTTCATATATTTGAACAGTGTTCATAATTTTATCTTTTTAACTATGATAGACTATTGGCCTTGCCAGCATCGGAGAGAGAGAGAGAGAGAGAGAGAGAGATGAAAAATGGAATAGATACATAGAAAGTGAATAAAGAAAAAAGAATCTAGGATTGAGCCAAATCAAATAACTGTACTTATAATGTATATGATTTAGATTCAGGAATCTGCACAAATACACACAAGACACATAATTGTTCCATATTTCAAGATTCTCCAGCATTGCTGGCACATTATGGTGTATTATTACTTGATAGAGAGTAAGATTCTTTTCATGGGTGGTTTTTGACTGGATACATTCAAAATTTTTATTCCCCATGAACACAAGTCATCTCTTTTACTTTTCATCTTTTCAATGAGGATTCAAATAAAATCATAGACAAATTGAGGAGAGAAAGAACGAGAGAGAAAGATGAAAAAAATAGAATCAAGAGCTCGCCAAGAATCATTTATATTGCCATCATTAAGGGAAATGAATGATCAAGGGAAGATGTGATGAGGACAGTAGGCGTCTGGGTGTTGAGTGTGAATAAAAAATTTCCGTTTAGCATAGCATTTTGGAACAAAATGAAAATAATATTCCAAATTGTATTTAGATATGTATATATAATATTAACATTGGTGAGGCAGGCGGAAAGACATGGAGAGAGAGGAAAAGAGAGACAGAGACAAATACACTAGAGATTGGTATTAAATTGTTGGAAAATTTTTCATTTTCCAGAACATCTGAGAGAATAAATCTATCGGGTTTTCCATGCAAATCATGATGAAGTTCCATCAACTTCGATGGTGAGAGAAGAAAACGAATTCAACATGCAACCAAAATTTACAAAATCATCTCCATTATCAAACAGGTGTGTGTTGAAAGTTCAGGAAGCAAGAAATTGATAGAACTGGTGTTACTGTTGGTCAATCGAAAGAGAATGGAATTCATGATAGACTGAAAGATATCTGTCTGGAAGTGAGAAAATAGTTGAAAGAGACAGAGAGAAGAAAGTAAAGTATCATCCAATGACAAGGTATATGTAATGGAAAAATTGACCCTATCAAATTCAGATTAGAGGTTGAAAAAAGTATCAATTCGAATTTCAATAGCTAATAGATATTCATAATAATGTATTTGTGGAGGTATTGGATTCATCAAATTCATCAAAATGTATCGATAAAGTTTCGAATTTTGAATAGAAGTAGGAAGAGAGGCAATAAATTTACATTTCCTCTTCAAACGATTGTAAATTCAAATATTCAGTAGTATTCAAATTTTCCACACATCTCGAAAAAATGATCAAAAAATTAAATATAAATATTTTCCCAACAGGAAACGGATATTACCTTTGAGATCAGATTGAACATTATGATTCCGGCATCTAGCACATTGTGGCCGACGAACACGATGATCAGCATTATTATTACTAGATGAATCAACATCCACTTTGTCCATCAGTGATCCTGGTGAACTTTGTTCACTAATTGTACCATCTTTACCGGATGATAATCGTGAATCACCATCACCATTGCGTAATAATAGGGGCAAATCATTGGCATTATTTGACGGAGGTGACACTGATATTGGCCGATTGATTGGGTGGTGATGATTGTTACCATTTTTACCGTTAGATGTTGAACCGTTACAATTACTATTATTATCTGATTTATCTCGACTTTTTCGATTACCTTTGACACCACCACCAACACCTCTACCACTGCCACTGCCAGTGCCACCGCCACCCCTTTCAACACTACCACTACTACTATTACCACCACCATTGAACTCTTGAACTGCACTAAAATTGGCAATCAAACCATTACCATTGCTGGCACCGTTAATCAGAGTCGCTGTCACACTGGTGGCTGATGTACATGGTATCGATATACCGTTACCCAGTGTGGGGGTGGCTGGAGTGCTTGGAGTAGTTGGGCTGGTCATTTGACCATTTGAATCAGTGTCCACCGTAACAATTATATTCTCATGGCTTTGATTTCTAGTGGTGGTGTTGTTACCACTGTTTGTGTCATGATTATTATTATTTCCGTTCGTTTCAATCAAGCCTGGATGAAGTCGAAAATTTCCCGAATGTGTGTGATGATGTCCAGTGGCATTATTATTACTATTATTGGTATCTGTATAATAGATGTTAGCATGCCGATGATGTTGATGGTGATGATTATTATTATGTGGATGCTGGTGGGATGCCGGTGGTGGTGGTGAGTGGACATGATGATGATGTTGAAGATGTTGATTATCAAATTGACTTGGTGGACTTTGATGTCCGTTACCGTTACTATGATGATGGCCACTGATTGAGTGATGATGTGGGTGGTGATGATCTATCACAAGCCCGGTTGCCACATGATTTCCCATCGATGATGGTGAAGAAGAAATCGAAATAGTTGATAAATTAATATTACTATTAACACTGGACTGTTCCCTTGATGTGGCCAGTGTTGGTGATTGCTGTTTGGTGTCACCAATTGGCCCATTCGATTGTTGTGATGTTGAATCTTTACGATAATTAATGCCAGTTTTAACTTTCAATTTCATGATGATGATAATTCCATTCGTTTGGTGATATACATACGTGTGGACTTTGTATATGTATGTATGTGTGTATTCACCTTGGGAAACAATTTTTCAATTCTCGTTCAATTATTATTATTGTAATTATTATTGGAAGCTTAATGATCATCGAATTTCATTTTCCGCTCTTGTTAGAACTTCTTGTTTTTTTTCTTCACGCTTCTCAATCAAATCAATATAAAATAATAATAATAATAATAATTGATGGGAGAAAAGAAAATTTCTCTCACTTTCTATCTCACAATTCCAATTATAATGATGATAATCAAAATTGTGTGTGCGTAAGCAAGTGTATATGAGGTGAATTATTTTTGGGTTTCCCAAAAATGTTTACAATGTAACCACTAAGTTATACAGCAGCACGAAGTTCACTTTTCATGGTAACACAATATCTTTTCCAATGTAAGTATATATATATACACACATATATATACTGTTACTTTTTCTCTATCATCATCATACACTGAGCCGAATAATGATTTTGAATTGATCAAACATGTGAACCCAATAAGAGTGGCCAACTCAGATAGATGAGAACAAAAATTGATTAACCAATACGTTCCCAATTGAATCTTTTTGTATCGTTTCTCTTTCTCGTTCTAATTATTTTTTACCATCACCAATGTCCAAAAATTGGGTAACTCAAATGATAATATTCAAATTTTACTCATAAATTGGACTGAAATCCACTGTATTTTCAAGTGTATGTGTGAATGGGTTTGTAAAATGATGATGAAATTTGATGGTAACAGAACCAGAAAGAGAGAAAATGATCTTGACAATTGATTGGCAACACGCAACATCAAAGGGTTATACTTGAAAAATCAGGAAGAAGAAGTAGAAACAATGAAGTCAACGAGTAGATAGAGAGATAGAGAATGCTGATGATGATAATATTGATGTCGATTAGGGAGAGAGAGAGGCGATATAATTTGGAATAAGAAGGACACTTTTGTGTATCAGTAGTAGTATATCGAGGTGGTGGTAGTAGTAGGACAGATTGTCGGTAGTAGAAGTGGTGTGTGGAAAGTGATGTCGGTTGTGATGATCCAAGAGAGAGAAAAAAAAACGGTAAAAAGATTAAAGATTTGAAGCACAATCAATACACATGGAAAAACGAACTGTGAACTGATGATTATGTGTCTTCTCTTAATCCACTTGAATCTGATCGACGTTGAATTGATGAAGAGAAGGAGAAAGCGAAAGTTGTTGGGTGAAGATTGGTTCAATGATGATCAAGTATATATACATACACACACAGTTTAGTTTAGATTGAATACGGTCGATAAGTTGATTCGAGTTTAACGTTTTTTATCATTATCGTGAACATTACACAACAATGTTAAAAGAATAGGAGAGAGAAAGAGAAAGAGCGAAGATGAGAAGGAAGAAGAAGCAGAAGAAAAAAAGGGTTAAAATATTTCAAGTTGATTCACTGAGAGTCCGGAACACGATGAATTGTTACAATTGCTCAGGTTCATGGTGAAATATATCCATCTGAATCGTCTCACTGCTCCAACCAGAATGGCAAAAGAGTTGTGTATAAATGTTTGTAACACTGTGTGTGCTGTGGGTGTGGGAAAAGAGAGAGAGAGAGAGAGAAAGAGAAAGACTCTCTCATCATGAAAGAGAGAGAAAGAGAGAGAGAGCAAGTCTGGAAAGGGTTACGAGAGAGAAGGAAGAGTTTTACTGTTCAGCCTTCAAGAAGTAGTCTATGGAGAGAGAGAGCAAGGGAGAGAAGAGAGAGAGAGAGAGAGAGAGAGA
>QZCP01000734.1:63555-125581 GCA_003956705.1 Brevipalpus yothersi
GAGAAATTCTCTCAAGGATCGATCGAGAAGGTAGAAAGAGAGAGAGAGAGAGAAAGAAAGACGAAGAGAGAGAGCAGCGATTATACTAACGATGATCTTACTTAGTCAACGTTAGATCATATAAATTGATGAAGGGAGAGTAGAAAGTTGGACAAAAAGAAAAAGAAAAAGAGAGAGAATCGAACTAATTGAAACAATTTCTCGATAAAATGCTTAAAAAGGAATACAGTGAAAGTTTATTCTTTTTCTTCTTTTTCGATCTCTCTCTTTATGCAGCAACTTGATGATGTGAGAATGAAAAATCGTATTGCTTCCGAGACTTGCTCACTTCTGATCAACTTTTCATGGAAAAGGATCAGAATTCGATTTGTATACTGCCTGTTAAATGCTACTTCTTCTTCTTTCTCTCATCGCTTAATGCTTCTTTTCCTTTGATTTACTGCTACCAATGTATTCTCAGCATCTTATAGCAGAAATCTCTCCTCTCTCTCATGATAAAATCTTTGCTCTTTCAGCTCGAGGTGTATGATGATGAATCTTTCGCGCCCTCATCAGCGCCCCCTGCCAGAATTCCTTCCAAAAGTATGGAACTTTCAGATGATGGAAAAAGGACCGCTTGGCAACTCACAAGCCTTAGTCATGGCAAGTTTCTCTCTCTTTAGTCGAGGAGAGAGAGAGAGAGAGAGAGAGAGAGAGAGAGAGAGAGAACTGTCTGAACAACGCGGAAGTCATGGGGATGAAAGCAGAGTCTGTGAGCGAAAATGCTATGGAAACAAGGAGAAACCTTTCTCTCTCTCTTCTATTTTTCCATAGACTCACTTTCTCTCTCTCTCTCTCTCTCGTTCTTTATTTCTTTCTTTTTGTATCCAAATATATATCAGCTCACTTTATCAGGGGGAAGTCATCAGAGAGACTTTAGCTTTATCTCGTCTACTCTCTCTCTCGAATTCATCCCCGATTGTATGCTCCCTTTCTCTCTTCTGTCTGCTTAGGAATGGGAGCTAGACATCCCCTCAGAATATCTCCCATGCATCTCCCATGCATCATGGAGGGTCCCTGGCATCGAGCATGGTCAGATGAAAATAGAGAAAATTCAATGTCATGGGCGAGAAGAAGAAGTATGTGTTTCCCCAAATGATAGAGAGAGAGAAAGAGAAAGAGAAAGAGAAAGAGAAAGTGGTGATGAAAGTTCAGTTCTTTCTTTATCCACTCTCTCATGCACACACATGATTTTTTCCAATAAATCTATCACAGCTACTGTATACTTTTTTCTCTTCCTCTCTCTCTTTTTTCCACTCTCTTCCCAGCATCTCTATCATAATTCTACCGGTCATTCTAAACGGACTGAATGATAATTTGGTCTCGCTTATATTCTCTCTCCCTCAGAATTCTGATATCGATCGATTTTCCATTTACATGTAAAGATCTCCACACACATCATGGATTGTTCTCTCTCACTCTTTCCACATGATGAGAGCTGTTCAAGATGGAATATCATGCACCAGTCTCGGTGCCTTTTGGATATATATTTTTCTTCTCTCAGATAATATTCCCTCTTATTGCCTTCCTCATTCCAATCTCTTCACTAACGTCTCCATGTCAGCATTTAAATACATGTAGTTGCCTGTGAGAAAGGGAAAGTTTGTCGGAATATCTCACACACACACACACACACACACACACACACACACACACAATGAAATACAAAGAGACACCTGAAATACTCCTAAAAATGATGGCAAAGAGAGAGAGAGAGAGAAGCACAGAAAGCTACACTTTATCAAGCGAGCAATTGAGTAACATTTTTTCCTGATAAAGTTTTGCTTCCTTGATTTTCCCAGTAAACGAGTAAACGCAACATTGTGCTAAGGTGCTCACGTGCTCAACCCTTTCTCTCTCTCTCTCTCTCTCCCACATACAAACCTAGTTTCCAGAGGAGCAACTCGTGCAAAAGATAGATTGATGCTGAAAGAGAGAAAGTGAAAGAGGAAGAGAGAAAGAGAGAGAGAAAAAAGTTGGAAGTATAATGCATAGTTACAAGTGAGATTGATGCTTTTCTTCTTCTGGTTACTTGCCTTCGAATTTGTAGCTTGAATAAAGTTCAATAAAAAAAGGGAAGCAAAAGAAGGAGTTGATGCCATAGTAAAAAGGTACATGATTTCTTGTCAGGCTGGATGTGTGTGCGTGTGTGTGTGTGAATGAGTGTGTATATATACAGTGTTTAAGTGAAACTGCATTTGGCATCCATCGTCCTTGGCTAGGAATGTGAAAATTAGATTCTTCTTCCAGTCTCTCTCTCTCTCTCTCTCTCTCTCTCTCTCTCTCTCTCTCTCTCTCTCTCTCTCTCTCTCTCTTTCTCGCACTTACTTGATGGTCAAACTATTTTCAGGGCAATTACAGGCGACGCTGAACACAACGTCTCGCCCGCTTGAATGCTTGAATGAAGAGAAACGAATTATGTAATAGCGGGAACATTGTTGCGGTTGTTTTAAACTCTCTCTCACATCATGTAACTATTATTATTACTGTTTTCACTCTCAAATATGCTGAGAGAGATCAAAGTGCTACTATCTGTTAGCTCTTCTCTTCTTCTTCTTCCTCAGAAGCTCAATTTTCTCTTCTTCTTCTTCTTCTTCATTCTCTCTTCATTTGCTGCCAGCTCAAGCCCTTTTTTTGTCTCGGTTAATTTGATCTTCTCTGTATTTGATAATGTTCCAAGAGTGTTTGTGAGAGAGTGAAAAGTCTTGAAGAATAGAAAATGAAATTTGTCAAATTTTGCACTATTTTAAAAATGGTTGCTAAGCTCATCAGGAAAAATTTTGTCATTAGTATGCTAAATATTTTTCTTCTCCTTTCTACTCTAACTCTTTTATTTTATTTCTTTTACACTGAATTTTACTCTCCTTCTCACATACGCTTACATAAAAGCTTTGTGAACCTACAGTCGCTGATTTTTGAGGACATGGATTTCAATTTGAATAGAAACTTTTGAAACTTCATCAGACTCACTAATAGAAAGCGAGAGAGAGACATTTGAACTGCAATTTTTGGAAAAGAGTAGTGAACTTAAAATTATCAGCCAAATGAGTTGTGATGAAAAATGATGAAGAGAAATATAACGGTACAAAAAGATCTCTCTCTCTCTCTCTCTCTCTCTCTCTCTCTCTCTCTCTCTCTCTCTCTCTCTCTCTCTCTCATATTGATTGTCTCTGTCTATTCTTGCACATCTATTTCTTCCTACTTCTCTCTCTCCCACGTTTGGCTTGGATAATCCTTCTTATGCATGCGAATGATGATCAACTGATATTTTTCATACTTTTGACTTGTTCAACTTTCAGCTCAAACACACTTCTTCATGTATGCATTTTTCCCACCCATAAAACAGTATTCACCAAGATCTTTAATTCATCTGAACATTAAGGCCATTTTTCAATTGACTTATGGACTCTTACATCAGAGAGAGAGAGAGAGAGAGAGAGAGAGAGAGAGAGAGAGAGAGAGAGAGAGAGAGAGGAAAGCTAGTATATCTTTCCCTGGGAATGTTCATGTGTTCACCAATCATCTTTGCCAACGAACTTTATTCGTTCGTGAACTTCAAAAAAAAATTTCAGAATTTCTCTTTCTCTTTCCATGAAACAACTGGTATTCGTGTTCAAGTCCATGTTCGTTTTTTCTCCACATGATACTTATTTCCTAAAGTAAATACATGATTTCAAAATCAATATTCATACACATACACACTCGAATACATCCACTTTCCATCATTCATTCTCCTTTTTGAGTTATTTTTTTTTTGTCTCTCTCTCTCTCTCTTTCTATTTTTCTTTCTTTCTTTCTACATTTATAAACTTCTTCGTTTTTTATTCCTTCTTTTTTTCTCGAAAAAGATCGAGAAAAAGAAAGACTATCTTTCCAATTCCTTCGACTATGGACTTCCTAGATGAAGCGCTTTTATTACGCTTTCTTTGAGTTGAAAAAAATTTATATCCACAAGATCGCTGAATGACATCTCTCTCTCTCTCTCTCTCTCTCTCTTTCTCTGGAGATTTAATGACAATGTCCTCCCTATTCGTCTGGGAGGAAGTATATGTATGTATGTGTGCATATGATAGATCAGAAGAAGAATATCTTCAGCCGAGCAATGTTAAAAATCAATATGACAAAAACTTGTTACAAAACATGTATATGTATTTATATACATGTACACACACAGATCTTTTACCATATCGACTGGAGTAAGAATCAGCATTGACAATACTGCATATACAAGTAGTTTTCTCATCTTCTCGGCTCAAATAGAGGAATAAAATGAAACTTGTAACAATCATTCCATATGTATGTGTGTATACACATATACACACATATCAATTGAGTGGACCTCTGAATTATATACACTATCGATAGTGGCATTTGTCTCCTTTCAACTTCATCATGAACGGTGAAACAATCTCACGCAGCATGGGACTTTTTGTCCTGTGGATTTTGAAAATGGGAACATTATGTTATATTATGCATGTATTGTGGATGAATGTATTCCGAGTACCATTTAGATTCCTAATGTTCATGATACCTTTTCGAAAAATAGTTCCAAAACTCACCATTCATTAATCATTCATCATGATTATTGGAGAATAGATGGAAAGAAAAGAGATGAAAAAAGTTGCAAATGTACTTCACTTTCTACTCAAGTTTCTGGTATGCGAATTTTCTCAATAAATTCCTTGAAATATCAAGAATGCCAAACTCCATGGACTCTGTCAGTTTGACTGAATTCAAGAAATAAGGGGATCAGCAGTACAATGTTCAAAGTTTGTCACTCAGTCAAAGGGTTCAATGGTTAAGCTAAACCGACACATTAAAAGTCTAATCAATAGAAAGAATAGCTCAAAAATTTAATCGTTAATCGAACATAATCATCCATCATCCTGGTATCTCAGAACTCTGTTAGGTACCATGTCTTTCCTTTGTCAAGAATGATCAAGGTAGAAAATTTTCGTGGAACCAATCGTAATAATTCTCGGTCATAGCTTAATCCTCAAAAAATGTACAGATATACGTTTTTTCTGCAAATTTTTCTCACCAGGGATTGGAAGATTTTCTTTCTTGTTCTCAATTTCTTCCAAGAGTTTCAGATTTCTTCGAAAAACCTGGACGAATTACTCTGATTTCACTTAAAGGGAAACTTCAAGGTATAGCATTATACTAAAATTTCTGAGAGTTTCCATTGATCTAGATGTCTAATTGATCCAAAATCAGCACGAAAATAAACTGTCATTTTGATCATTTCGTGATATTAGTTTCAAACACAAAACATTAATGGTTCCAATATTTTAGAGGCCTATTTATTTTTTGAAGAGTATATTTTCTCTGATTCTTTTTCTTTCCTATTTTTCTCTATTCCGCCAAGATTTGAGACTACAGATAAAAAGAAAATGCTCTCCACGATGTAGTCTGAATGTTTTTCGTTCTATCGAAGAGACAAGAAGAAGAAAAAAAAAAGTTCCACTAAAAAGCATAAGAAAGAGAGATCAAATTCACTACATTTTTGCCTCAGACATCAGTGTTTTTTATTATTATCTCGATTTACTTTTTATCCTTCCATGCTCCCAGTTCATTGAAGCAATTCAGAAGAAAAAAGAATCATTCAGCATCTCTCTCTCTCTCTCTCTCTCTCTCTCTCTCTCTCTCTCTCTCTCTCTCTCTCTCTCTCTTTCTCTTTCTCTCAACGAAAGTCGGTGAGCATCATTGAGTCTGAAGAGTTTCAAGAAAAGTCCTACAACTACTACTACTACTATTGCTACTTGTTGTGCTACGGACTATTCACTGTTACAGAGACTGTGGCAGGCACTTTGCCAACCAAACTCTCTTCCTGGGTGATCAGATTATGTCGATAAAGTGGCCAAAAAGATGCGACAGAGAGAGAAAGCCTTGAGAGAAAGAGAGAGATGCTGAATGATGATGCTCAACATGGGATCATTACATTGATCTAGGAAAGAGAGACTGAGAATAATCTCTAAATATGGAGGGATATATTGCTGGAAAATTTTGGAAGAAAATTTACTTCATGTTCACATAATCGGATAGCATTTTTCCACTCTCGATTGGTATCCAGCAATCTTGTAGACAATCAAGTAGGAAGTATAGCATCCAGTTGAATGTGAGAATCGAAAAAATTTTAGGAGTTATCTCAAAGTGATAAAGATGGTTAGAAAATTCACTTTCAATTTTTGGGTTTAGAATTGGTGGAGAAGTAGTGAAAGAATTCTTGATTTGAAGATTTTCCATCTCGTTTGTTTACTTACGAATTATTAGTGCAAAATGATATCTCATGAAGTTAGCCCGTTGATAGATGGAAGTCTTATTCAGCAGAGAATATTCCAACCATATTCTGCTAGGGAATTTTGACAGCGAAGTGACGTTCTACATCAGATTATGAATTCCATTGAGACGATAGCTTGGACTGAGCTCATCATTTAAATGTATGCAATGATCATAACAATGAGCAATTTACATTTACTGTGAGATTCTCAACATACAACAGAAAAAAAATAAATCGAAATATTAGTTGAAAAATGTTGCTCAAAATGTGAGAAATCAGTTGCTGTCTTCAAATCAGTAGAACATTGTTCATTGACTTTTTTCCCAGGCCATTCCACAGGCTGTAGGTATATGAACCTCAGGAGAAGTTATCCACTGGAATATATCCGTCAGATAGAGAGAGGAAGAGAGAGAGAGAGAGAGAGAGAGAGAGAGAGACTCTCTCTCTCTCTCTCTCTCTCTCTCTTGAAGACGTCCAAATGTTCATTCTCAGACATTGTGATCTCCTTCTCAAAAGTCAGATAAAAAGACATGAAATAACACTATCTCCATCCTATTATTGTACCATTTCATGTAGAAAAGTACTTCTTTTTTCCAGTTACTTTCATCTTTATCCTCTTTTTCTCCAACATCTCTGTCTCTCTGTTGCTCCTTGGAAAATAAACTAGGTAATGATAACTGTTCTCATATCAAATAGTCGTAATATTCTAAGTTTATGAACAGTGTCCGTTTATCAGAGAGAGGGAGAGAAAGGAAGAGATTCACTTGAAAGTTATATCTAGAAAATTCTGAGCTCAGTGGTTTGATATGAATTGTAAATTTTTTTCATGGAATATTTTTCATAAAATAATGAAAGAGTCATGGAACATTTGAAATTTCTCAGGCATTAGGAAGAAGAGGAGATAATTCGTTCCTCCGAAGAGTGATTTTCTGAATTTACTGAGGATCATTTTCGCAGGGAACCGAAATTCAAGCCAAAATAATTCATCCGCTTGTTACCTATATGTTGAATTTCTTTTGCATATGTTCAATAATAATATCAAACAAAATATGGGAACTACTGGCATGGTCAAAAGAAAAATTCTGAGGAATAAGTTATGAGAATTTCATGGCACTTACATGCAACAACAATCTCTCTCTCTTTCTCTTCCAACATCTTTTTTTCCAATACCGTTATCTTGGTTCATAGTTACTTATACATCGTTCTGACGCTTAAAATTCAAATATCCATGAATTTTGTTCCCAATAATATCTTCTCTTTTCGATTTCGATACAATCATATTTCTTTTCAACTGCTTCTCTCTCTCTCTCTCTCTCTCTCTCTCTCTCTCTTTCCTTCTCTCACCTGTCTTGTAAGTCAAAAGTTCTTCTCTTTCCTCACCCTAACTTCTGTATTGCTAAATGCTTCATCCTACAGATTCTCATGCTCCACAAGTTACTCTGATCCCTTGCTATTTACTCTTGCTGTATATCCTTCTGATATATATATACGTATGTATGGCAGTGAAGCGAACGTAAAACTCATGGGAACCAGTAGTATTGGTAGTTGTGTTGGATAGAAAAATGCAAGTGTCCAAGTTTTAGTTGACCAATTTGTTCGATTCCTCGACCATTCCAAATATCTAAGGGAAACTCTTTTCCTCTCTTTCTCTCTTTCCCTCCTACATGGAAAACATCATGAGTCTTACTACAAGTTTGTCTAGTGCAAATCTTACCCAGACAGATATCGGAAGATGATGCAAGAAGAGGAAAACTTTGAATAGTATGATTTTCTCTTTCTTCCAGAGAAGAAGAAGGAAGAAGAAGAAATAGCATCAAGCTCTAAGGGAACGAATCTTCCTCAATCTGATAGATTGATTTATTCACAGTCATGTTCTCTCTCTCTCTCTCTCTCTCTCTCTCTCTCTCTCTCTCTTTCTGCTAACCATTTCTGTAGCAAATCATCTTGAGGCTCAACTGTGTTCACCCGAACTGCGGATTAGGAACAAATTGATTCTATTAGATTTACCTATTCGATATCGTTATCAGTACTTCCTTTCTCTTTCTCTTTCCATCTCACTCTCTATATCTCTTTTTATTCTATCAATCTATTAGATGTCCTCATACTCTCTATACATACATGTTCAAGTCGACAAGTGTATGAGGTGGTTTCTTGATATTACAGCTTATTAATCGAATTGATTTTGGCTTGAGGAGGAGGAGAAAAGGATCGATATCAACATGTTGGTCGACTTTCAGATACATATAAACACATGTAGATATATATTTGAAACTTTCTCACCTATTTATCTGGAGATTGGAAATTCATTTCGGTAGATTAGAAGAAAGTTTAGTCATTTACGAATAGCTTTAGTCTACAGAGGTCCTATTTTTTTAGGGCCTAAATATTCTGACAGATGTGACTTTTTCAAAAAGTCACAGATGTTAACCAATTAACTTGGACACTTTTCTGTAATTTTTCTAAGCGAGAAAAAGTATTACATTAAACGAACCTCAAACACTAATGTATGTTGGAGCAGCTTCAAATATGCTGGTGTTTTAGTGGAAATTCATGAGATGCATTGTAACTGTGTATCATTTGTGCAAATGATTTGCTCACAGAACATTAGATTTTAGAATTGAGTTCGAGGAGGTTTGTTTTCTGGATTATCATGTGGCTGATGATCAAATCGTAGAATATCTGATTCAAGCAAGCCTGACAAGGAGATGTAGTAATAATTGATTAAAAAACACTAGGGATATTTGAATGTTGATTTTCAGTGATTTTAAGGTGTCACAAGGATTTGAAATTTAGATTGTCCATGGAAAAATTGACTATGGTTCAACAAAAGAGAATCTAACAATCTGGAGAAAATATGAAATTAACTGAAGAAATGGAATTCCATTTGGGGGAGAATATCAATCTTCACCCTCAACAAGCCAGAGGAGGAAAAATGTTGCCAAAAATATGGTGCAGAATGAAATGATCCATACGATTATGATAATTTATCATATTGTAGCCAACAAAACATTATTCAAAGAAATAAGTACAACGAAAGCGATTAATAAAAAAACTCATACCATCATTATTCGATTCAAGTAAGGTGGCAAAATTCATACCCATAAATTAGAACCGAAAAAAAAAGAATTAAAATCATTTAAAGAACTCAACAAAAATGCCAAAATCATCCATTTGTATTCAGTATCAAATTTAAAATTGCTCTCTCACTCTCTCTCTCTCTCTCTCTCTCACTCTCTCTCACTCTCTCTCTCTCTCTCTCTCTCTCTCTCTCTCTCTCTTGAAAGTATTCACATATTTTTCCAATTTCCAATTCCAAGAATTTCAAGGAATCTCAGGAACTTCTGCCAATTTCATATCGATATGAATTCGAAAAAGGCGCTGAAAAGTATATCAACCAATCAGAAAGCATGTAAACGAAAATTTTTGCAAGATCATAAACTAAACTGTTAATTTTTTTTTTTCGTTTCGTAATGAGAAAGCGTTAATTGTCTATATTCAAAAATATTCCGATAACATATTATAATTTGATTCTGAATTTAAGGTGTTTCGATTATTTATGCTATAGTGTGATAGATTGTTATTGTTGTTGCTTAGATTGATACGTAAACATACAATGAACACACATCACTAGGTAAGTGGAGCGATCTCAATCGTAATGCAACACCAACAGCTTGACTCTAGGTCAAGCTTCTTTGACCATACTGATGAATTGTGACATTTGATTGTCTTAGTTTGTGATAATTTGTTGATAACAAAAGTGATAATCAGTGTACAGTGGAAATTGTTTAATTCAAATTATTTACTTCTTTCTTTCTCTCTCTTTCTCTCTGCACATTTCCCAAGACGTTCGATTTGAGGAAATGTTTTGAACGTGGAGGCTTGGGAAAGACATTTAAAATTTAAAACTTGGTCAACCCTGAACGCGTAGTCATCATCGCTTCTTTCTCATCTTCCCATCATTTTCTGTGCTTACATCACTACAAGAACATCGTTATTGGTTGGCAAACATGGGAGATCCGGAAGAATCGATAGCTAAACAGCCTGCTGTGAGACCAAAAATTCCATTGCCACGTGAACCTGAGAAAGAATCTAAGGTTCGTAAAGAATAAGGATGAAATTTTTTGATTGTTTTTCTTTCCAATCGATCTTGAAATGATTTTTCTCTTCCTTTTCCTCTCAGAAAACTAATCCCAAGCCAATTGAAATTAAAGTGATCAGCTTTCATGATGATGAAGGCAATAAACAGCATCTCCAAGCTTTGGTAAGTGTTTTGGTTGTGTTATTATGTAACATGCTCGCGCCTGAATTTTTTCCATAAAAAAACCAATTCAAAGGCATTTCAATTTTCATGTCTCATCGAATATCTTTCTTTTCGTTTAAAGCATCCATCATTTGTTCATCCATTGGATAATTTCTCCTTCCTTCCATTACCTGCTAGTCCTGGTGGTGATTTTCAACCCCGCAAGCTACTGGGGCATTCGATTGATAGGCTCAATGATTTTGAGCTTGATCTTCACCTCCTCCTTAGGTTGCCTTACCACAGGTAAGAGGAAAAAAAATGTGATAATATCTCTGAATTCCAATGGTTTCAACTCTTTTCCTCAGATTTTGGTCAACAGTCATAAATGATGAATCGGTGAATATCGGCCTCAGGTCGTATATAAACAACTCACCAAGATTTTACTTCAGTGAGACTAGTCTCGATGAAAGAATCAACGAAGTTGCCAACTCTATTCACAAATTAGTTTTTAAAGTATACCTTCGGCTTTCCACAACTAAAGAAAGTCCTGTAAGCTTCATTTTGTTAATTATTGTCAATCATTACCTTTGTGTTATAGCTTGATGAAAATGTAGTTGCTTGCGTTACAATTTTTAATTTTACAATTGATTTGATCCTTACATCTATTCTAATATCAAAATTTGATTCACAGAAAAACTTTATGTCTAAAGAATATTTCGGTAAAACCCTAATGGAAAAGAAAATCTTCGATATCTCTCTACTAATGGATATTTGTGCCTTATATGGGAACATCCATACAGCGACTGATGAAAAATTGATACGAATGGTAGAATCAGTCCTCGAATCTCATCCTTGCTTTCTTAAACAATTGGAATCATCAGTAAATATAGAAAAAGAGAAAATGACTAAAATTCTCGAAGAACTTGGTCTCTCTGACACAGATAGTCGTTCAATTATGAGCTCAAAGCAATCCCATAGGATATCGATCATCAATTGGAGCCATTTAGTTGGTGTTGTTGATCACATTGTTGGAACTACTGTGCCAGTTTCCTTCTTTCTCTCTCTATACCCACCAGCTTCCAAAGTGTATAGAGCGAAGAAATATGATTCAGCCATCGTTGAGTTTTATGATTCTCTGTTTCCAAAGCTCAAAGAGGAACTGAATTCACGATTCACTAAAGATGCAAGAGCCAAAAAGTTAGTTCAACAGCCAAACAATGAATCATCTTGTAATCTGGAAATTTTTCTTTCAGATCATCTGATATCATCATACGTCAAATTGTTTACGCAAGATGTTCTCTCATCAATGCTTTCCGAAGTTTGGTAAAATATTCAGCCCTGGATATTTTGTTGGATCCTAGGTAAACGTGCATTCTGATTTTAACATTCTCTCGTGCTTAACTCTATAGAGCTCTAGAGCTAGTAATCACTAGCTTCCAAAAGCTTGACTCACTTATTGGTCATTCATCAGATACCGATTTTCCATTATCTGCTAGTTCAGATAAGTTCATATTGGAACTAATGATTTTCTATATTTCAGTGTGAGCAAAGACTCGAAGACTACTCTCATAGACGATTTTCTTGACATGGTCTCCATCGCTGCTTCAAGTTCATGGTAAGATTGATCTTGAAATTTTGAAATTTGAAATGAAATTTTTTCTCCTCGCACTAATTGATCCTCTTTTTTCTGGAACAGTTTCTCAAAAGATTACTTCTCAAAGTACTCCTTCGATTCGGATATTTTTTTGTTCATGGAAAAATCATCTATTACTGGCTTCGACTCGGTGGATCCTAGTCGAATTGCCTATCTTTTTGACGTGATGAGTGAAAACATCAGTAACAAACAGCAATCGCGACCCCGTACTGAAGTAGCTCCAGTTCGTGAGTTATGGCAAAAGCGTGGCCGCGGAAAAGCACAAGATTCTACCAATCAAATTGATACTGATAAGGTAATCAAATCTGGAGGTGATGAGATCATTGATACCAAGGTTTGCCAAAATCAGTTAGTGTTAAGAGATGAAGAGATTAAAAGACAAGGTAGTGACAAATCTATCAAGGAGAGTGGTAAGATTGTCTCCAAACAGGATTCCAACGTTCTCTCAGGCAATTTGAATAATCAAATCAAACCGGATAACGGTTCCCTTGAAATGGATCAAATGGTGGATAAAGTTATGCTGGTTTCTATGGTATCTCATATAAAAGATTTTTTCCCAGATATGTCTGATGATACAATTCAGTCAATGTTGGCTGCCAACAATTATAACTCAGAGAAAGTGATAGATTTGATATTGAATGAGAAAATTCCTCAACAGTGAGATCGATTGTTGTTGATTATCATTATTCTAATCAATTTCAGGAAGAAAAAAAATAATGAAAATATAGTCCCTTAAAACATAAAGTTAACCCTTGCACCTCACTAGTGATGCAAGATATTCCTTAATCATAAACCTTTTACGCTGTTACATTGCTTCTCTTGTCGCAAATAAAGCACATAATCAAGCAAATGAATGGAATGCAATTTTTAATCAAATTTTGAACAGAAAACATGTATCCATGATCTTGTTATCAATGGAATCAGAGAGAAGGAAGAGAAATGATGAGAAGACTAGATGATGAGAGTTGATGTAGGTAATTTTTGCTCTCTGAAATTTTTCTAAAATTTATGTTGAAAAATTTTTCTCAAGAACACAGGCTGATAGCTGATCATTTTCACTCTTGGTCGTATCAATCTTTCACCAAGGTTGACGCATTTTGGGTGGCAATCTACTTGATGGCTTATGTGGTAAGATTGGCCAGAAAGTTGATTAGTTGATCAGAATTAACTTAAAGAATCAATCTTGGGAGTAAAGAAAAAAAATGGACTTCAAAGAAGGAACAACTTGCTACAATTTCTAATCCATCAAAATGGATTGTTTGTTTGCATTTTTTTTCTTGATCAATTCTCGTAGCTAGTGAAAGTGAGAGCGATAGAAATTGATTCTGCATTATGATTGTGATCCCACAAAATTTCCTGGCACTTATGGAATGTTATGGAATGTGAGTTTCGATGATTGAGTGAGAAGGAGAGAGAAAAAGAGAGAGGACACACATGAGAGGTGAATAAAGCTCACCCAAAAATTAAATAATATCTAAAAATTTCCTCCAACAAGGATGCTTGGAATATGAAATGATCTGTATGCAGTAATAGTGATCAACGATATGATCTTGAACCATCAGGTATTCGCTGAGTGTCATCCAATTACATTTCGTTCCGCGTAGATGAGACTTGAGGGGGTTCAGTTTGAGCATCGAAAAATTATTCTGCTAAAATATACTTGGAGACACATACACATACATAGATTATCTTTTTCTTCTTCTTCTTGTGTCCAGGTCATACGCTCATCTTCTTCGTTTGGCTCGTCAATCATCAGACTACTTTGCTCTCACTTTTTTTTCGTCGTTTTCCATTCATTCATCACATTTGACTTCATCATCATATTATTGACTGTAAAATCTGTCTGAAGATGAGTGAATGAATGAATCGAAAATCATGAGAGAGAGAGAGAGAGACGAAAAAATTTTCCCCAAAATTTGTGAGCATCTACAAAAGAATTCAAGTTCAGGTGAATTGGTGATGAAGAAGATGATGGAAAGAAAGAGATGGATAAAAGGTGTATCTTTTCGGTTACCCATACGATTATTCTTATTCCTTTTTTTTCTCTACACTCCAATCTTACCCAACCATGGATAAGAAGTGGGACACTCTTGGCATGTTTTCATGAATCGATGTCCATGCTGACCGCGTACATTACAAACGTTCGGATGATTACACGCTTGGGGTCGATTGGCTATCAAGTGTTTACACTCCCATGGATAAAAATCTCTCAACGATTTTAGTGGGGTCGGATTGCGAACCCATTGAAGCATTTGATACTTGGTGGTAAAGTATACATCTCCATACGATAAAACTTTATCAATAAATCGCATGAAACCTTTTCGATGATGAGCGGTGTTAAACCATGCGGAATGATAATATAAGCCAAATGGAGCACGATTAGTGTTGTAATGGCGTTCAAAATTTTTCATCAACAAATTAAATACACCATTCTCATCGGAGGGATTGGAACAAGCATCACCCATGGAACAGCGGCCACCCCGCAGATCTTCCCACATCACCAAGCCTGTAGTGGAGAGAGGGTTGAAAAAGGGTGGGAAAATAGTGTATATTAGATAGAGATAGAGATGAAATCAGATCATATTTTGGTTTATCTGATAGTAAGTGTTGGAGAAGAAGATTGAAGGTGTATTAGTAGAACACATACATACAACACGTACAAGGTATATATTAAACTCATCCCAAAACGTGATACAAATTGGTTCACTTTTTCCACTTCACTCTCATTTTTAACCAATAATCATCATCTCCGCTCATAATCATTGTGGCACATGCTGAAGCAAATTATTTTATCTCTCTCTTATTCAGCCAATGATGAAAACATGTTACTGCGATTCATTCATCTGGGACAATATCGTGTTAGTCTCAGGAAGAAGATCGTGATGAAAAATTTGGCTGTCATCAGGACCAGTAAATGAGTGAAGAGAGTGATTATAACGGTAAAGATTCAATCTTTTTCTCGTTCATCTGTTTCTTGATGATAGCTTTAAGGTTACAACTCTTTCCATAAGAGATGGTGAAAAAAACAATTTTCGATAGATCGTTATTTAATATCCATTATTTTGTAACGTTCATGATCAGCTTCCATCTCTACATAGTTTCACTTTTATTTCTTCTTCTTCTTCACCTCTTTCTTCGAATTATTATTCCTTCCAAGATCTCTCGAATATCTCATATATACATGAAAATAAAGTAAAAATGATGAAAGAGAGAGAGGAAGAAAAGAAAATACCTTCATTCAGGGTCAAGCCTTCTTCTTTATACAACCTTTTTTCCGATTGGTCCACTCATTATCATCATATTCACGATATATATACACACACACATGATATTAGTGGGAAAAATTTTTCTCATTGACATAAGTACAAATATTCTAGCAAAGGAATACACACATACACTTACAATATACCGATTGAACTTCATCCATCGAGACTGGCAAACCTTATTAATTCTCATACATCATCATGGCTCGTTCTGATGTACATCAATCTGCACGTACAAATAGTTTGCATGCAAGATGAGTTGATTTGAGTTGAGAGAGAAAACAGTCAATCTATCTTTTCATCAATGAATGGCGTGTCCATTCTCTCGAAAATATTTTTTTATCAATAAATTTAACCCTTCTATTTTTCCTCTTGATCCGATTTGATTTTAATTCCTACCATTTCTTCCAATCTATCAATTTTGGGCATGTTCCTTTGATTGAGAAAAGAGAGAAGAATTCATTTTTTTATCCTCTCTCTCTCAATATCTTTACGCAATCAAAATCATTCTCATAACTCATGCACACACACACATACATTTTTGCTTATTTCACTCTCATTTTAAAATTTTTGGAAACTTTCACTTTTACCGAATTGTGTGTGAGTGTGAGTGTATGTATTTCTCAAGGCATCTTGGCCAGCCTACAAAAAAAGTGTGTGGTTTGTATATGTCCATGCCATGTCATAAATCGAAATCGTAACTGTGCAACTGTGTCACGGCTTTTAGGGTGACGACATGTTTCAAGATTATTATTACTACTACTACTACTTCAATATGACTGTTAAGATGACATCAAATCATCATAATGAATCAGATCATCATGGTGATGAGTAGAAGAGAGAAAGAGAAAGAGAAAGAGAGAGAGAGAGAGAGAGAGAGAGAGAGAGAGAGAGAGAGAGAAAGTGATATCAAGCGGAAGACATTTCATGGTGATCAGATCAAGTGTAATAGCGGATAGAGTTGCTGTTGTTGTGTAGTTAAATTTTTTTTTTCTCTTCTTCTCTTGACTTTCATAAGTGCCTCAAGTAAATCTGATTAACATATAATATCTATACACTGTACACTTACCCACTTCCCAAACACCAGGAAAAGAATCACTTGGACATGGTGTGATCATACATTCATGATTGATCGCATAATCTAATGTGTAAGGCCAAAATGGTGGATAATTATCGAAAACCGGCATCGATGAATCGTATGTAAAATTTGATTCATACAACATTTGGAACATATTATTGCCACCGATCTGTAAGAATGGAGCTCTCATTCCTCGTACATCTTCCGTACGAACAGCAGCATATCGATTGAGGAATTCTCGCTGTCCATGAATTTCTTTTTGCCATCGTAATTTGGAAAATTTTTCTCCAAAACTATGCCTGAATATTGAAATTGAAATGGAAAGAGAAAAAAGAAGAATAAAAGATGATTTGAAGATCATTAATTAATTGATTATGTTGTTCAAATTGAAAATGAAAAAAAATTTTCAAGAGCCTCGAAGCTAAAATTTTCATCAAGAGGAAAAGTATTCAGTGAAGTAGTATGAATTAAATTGATTTTGGTTGAAGTGTCCTGGCAGTTGATAGTTTATTCTCAATCTTCATAGTCGTATCGATTATTCTAATAATGATGATGAAGCTGGAAGATATGTAGACATCTTCTTTCTTTCTCTCTTGAGAAGCGTATATGATTTGATGAAGATCAATCTGTTTCGAATCATAGCTAATTATACAAAAATTCAAATTATGATTCGTGGTGTACAAAATCTAAACCATCGTGATTAAATATGCTCAACCATCCAATGCTAGCTGGCTGCATGATGATGATACATGTAATGAATTGCTCTTGATCTGATCACCTAATCGTGGATGATGTCAAGGTTTGCACATATTTTGTACCACCTTCTACATTTCACCTCGAAATACATAACATTTTTTGAACATCTTCATCTAGATTACATTTTTTGCCAATAAGACTCACAAATTATGTAGGTGTTCTATACTTTCACTTATCTTATCATGATGATTCATTCGGATATTTATATAAATATATTCCTTCAATCTATCAGATACAAATCAAGTCAATCAAGTGAGTCTAAAACAAATTCTATTCCATTTCGAATTATTAAGCTCAATCATGAGGCGTGAGAGAGAGAGAGAGATGATCAGATATCTCGTCGCTAGTGTAATCATGCATGGAATAGCAGATTTATTCTGACTCTTTCCATCATGTAAACCATATCGTACCGAAATGTAAGTCAATGAGCTGTTGAGGATGTATATTTTTATACATAAATGAACGATAATGAAAAGTTGGTTAAATGATCAAGTTCACTATAACTTTAAGATAGATGGAAAATGTATTCTTTGCATGTTTAACATGCTCTAGTCTGGTTGAAAGTTACTGCTTTTTCACCACATTAAAACTTGCCCAATTTTAATTCAAAATCTCAATCTTTCCCTCAATCTATTGCGCAATTAAAAGAAGAAGGGAATAATTTGAAAAAGATGGCCTTAACCATGTGGAAGATACTCACGTTATTCCATGAGAAGCGATCTCATGTCCACGCGAATAGAGTGTTTGAACGTGACCATAATCAGTCCATTCGTGAGAAACGTAGAAAGTTCCTAGTATAGAGCATCCATTAGGATTTTTACGCTTATTATCAAATATTTCCTCATAAATATTCCAATTTAAATCATTGATTGCATCCTCAAACGATATCATCACTATTTGTGGCACCTCTTCTCGACTCAAGCCACCGGGTATCGATGAACTTCCACAATTACAATTTGGCAATTGACACACTCTTGGATCACATTTTGTGGCAGGTTTAAGTGGCTGGGAAATTCGTGCCACTTGATCAAATGATTTCACTACTACTGGTGGCAATACTGGCTGATTGGCCGGTAAAATGGGTACCGAAAGTGCTTTCGGTACACTTGCCGGTCTGAGACGTTGATTAATTGTCGGCCGATCCGGAGTTCGAACAGCATTGGTAATATTGAGTGATGCGATTACCGATGGATTAGCTCTACTCCATGGCCGTGGAGTAGCTGCTGGTGGCTGATTAGCTGGTTGATAATCTGTTGATATATTATCACCGTCTTCCGATGTTGATGAGCTTGGTTCACGTCTTTCGGCTGGCACTTGATCTCCACCATCATCTTCATAATCCACAAGTCCGAAAGGCTGTCCATGCTCTGAGGGTACACCTGAACCACTTGGAATGTCAAGTAATATAGAGCCTAGCCGATAACCAGTGTTGCGATTATTGGGAGCATTGCCATTGCCATTCGAATCGGTGTCCAGCTTGGAATTGTCCGATGATGATGACGATGATGCCGGTGAATCTATCTGCTTCTCAATTGCCGATGAATTATTATCATTATATCCCGAAATCTCCGGATCATTTGCCGGTAATGAAGCATCGTCCACATAATCATCATAACTTGCCAGTGGATTTGCTTGATTGGACGGCACGACAGGCTTTTCGGTAGGTTGTTGACCATTTGATGGTGATACTTGACCATTTCGTGATGCTAGAGCTGATGTTGCAAAACTCCATGGTGATTCAGTTGCTGGTTGTCCTTGATCATCATCACCACCATTACCATCACCAGTAGCCTCTTCTTCCGATGATGTACCACTGGTATCACTACCACTGCTACTAATACCACTGTCGGTGCCTCCAGTTCGACCCTCTCGATTGCCAGTATTGCCGGTAGCTTGACGATAAGACCAATCTGAATCAACATCTCGACTAGTCTCAAAGCCAGCATACGGTGGTGAGTATGGCAATCGAAGTGATGATTTGGGTGATACGGATTGGTATGGTGATGAGGATGCTGGGGATGATGATGATGAGGTGAGCACACTGGATGATGTTGCCGGCAGTCCGAAAGATGGTCTATAGTAGGACGGATTGTTGTTGGGAGCATTGAGTAGTGGAAAAGAGGAGGAAGAAGTTTGATTTGAACGTATAAACAGTGGATTACGGGCAAGATATTCTTTTGGTGTCATATCGTAATTGGCTGATTGATAATTATCATTACGCTGACGTGCTGACGATGATGATGATGGCCTCGAAACGATGGAAGATGAAAGTAAAGAAGATGATGGAGAAGAGGATGTTGAGCTGGTTAATGATGGTACGCGTCGAAAGTATTGATCTTGAGAAAGTTGGGAACCTCGATCATCCCACGTGTTAGCTGAATGGGCAGTTGAATCAATTGATGGACTTTGATCCACATCATCAGCGGATGATGATGGTGACGAAGATCCTGTGGACACAATTCGTCTTGTGTCATCATTTATTTTCCACAGATTATCACCAGCATTACCCAGAGTATCAGATGGATTTTTGACAGTATTCCGTCCAAAATAAGATCCCGAATCTGATGTAATGTCCGGACTATTTCGTGGCTGTTGATCATTGATTGTCGATGGATTTGACGATGATGATGGCGGTAATGATCTATCAACAACAGTATCAATTGGACTATGTTGCCTGTTATTACCATTCACTGTTGAAGCAAAATTTTTATTCAAATTTGATCGAGATAGTTGTAAATCAGCAGCAGTACGTCGACTGGTGTCATCGAGTGTTTGATGTTGATGTTGGGATGGATTGATTCGAGATACACTTGATGATACAATCGATACATCGGCCGGTACATTGATTGGTTGGGCTGGCTGTTCATTACTCAAATCGTGGAATCGATTATCAGTGTTGACCGGTATTGATACATCAGCATCACCAGTATCACCACCCTTGTAATCCAAATTTTTGGATAACTTTGAATCTGCAAGCAAAATTGAAAAGAGTAGAGTTAAAAATTTTGATGATAATTTACGTTCTCGTACGGTGAGCATGATGATTATGTAGATTGGTTAATTGAAATTTTTTTCCTTCTGAACTTTTCGAAATTTTGATTGAGTTAAAAATGGTTCTACTATTAACTTTCGTTTTCCATACATACACGCCAAAATAAATTCGAAAACCCATGGGAACAGCATGGATCCTACTCAATATTTGATTTACACATGCCAAACATGTGTCAAACAATGTCAAACATCCATCAACAATCATCAACATACCCCACACCATCATGGAATGTAAGGAAAAGTTGATATATATATGATTTATGCTCTCCCATTTCCTATGAATTTTTTCTTGACAGCAAACAGTGGTTCAAGTTCATCATGATCAGCTTTTCTTTTGCTTAAAATATTTCATCAAACAAACCCCCCTGATCACACCTTTACTTCATGTGGAGCGTGTGTACCTCTACAGGTATCTGTATAATATGAACATTTTCAGAACTTATATCCTCTACAATTCACGAACTACATTTGCATTCTCTCTCTCTCTCTCTCTCTCTCTCTTTCTCTCTTTACCATGTTCATCCGTCCAAAAATTTTGCCTTTTTTTGCATAACAAATCATCAATATTCATGCTTGTCAACGGTAAAAAAACGGATATGGAATATACTTGACAAAGGAGAGCAAATTTTTTTCACCCTTTTTTCTTTTTGACTTCATTAATGTTAACTAGCCTGCTATATGCATTTGTGATGTGTAAGCAAATTGAAAATTGAAAGAATAATTGCCATTCGATTGATGGATGAAATATTCGATCACAGACTACTGTCTATCTGATGCAAATTAAAATGGAACGTCAAATAGTATACCGAATTCTTTCATCAAATTTGATGAAAATTCGCTATTAAATCATACAATATAGATAAAATTTCAAGGTATTCAGATCATAACCTTTGGGTGCCTTCCTTAGTGACCATGACAAATTTTTCCAATTTTTTTCGCAACCTCTTGATGGCTACAACATCAACAATTCCACTACAACTAAGAATGTTGGGCAATGCTTTTTGAACTCGAAAAGTTTTTTCGATCTTTCCTCATCACTCATATGCATAAATATGATCATGATTCTGAAGATTTGCTCTTGATGATTTGCGTGTGTATGTATATGATTGAGATAAAACTTGAAAAGCACCTCGAGAAGATAGATATTGATCAATGTTATCAGATTGTATTCTGATACATAAAACTTTGACTGAAGAAGATAGCAGCAATTAATGGTTGAAATTTGAATTAATTGAGGTGACTGTTTAACACTTTAGCACATAAAGCTTACAAAACGCGCCATACTTTCTCTCTCTCTCCTCCATCCAGCTAATGAAGATAGGTATATGTACATGATGAAGATGGAACATCAAAACGACTGGTTCCATTGGATCATAATGTGTATCTATCTAAATATAAGGACTTTATTATCACGAATTGAATTGATCGTACGATCGTTAGCATGATCAAGTGAAAGTGTGTGTGTGTTCTGAAAAGGGTATTCGCTTTGGGGATAAGAACGAAATTTGATCACAAAAAAACGATAATAGCAGGTACACACATACCGATTATGGATGGCATTGTGTCCAAATAAGTGATAATCGAAAGTTTGAATAAGTGTATATCAAGTGAATACAGTAGTCACGAATTTGATGCCTTCGGCTATCGGGTGTGTGTGAATCAATACACACGATTCTCCAAACTAGTGGCCATCCGTTTTGGTTAGGGTAACATGAAAATCGATCAGATTTAGGAGATTTAGGAGATAGAATAAAAATTTCAATCGATTTATCACCAAATGGAATGCTGTATACACCACCATTGATCATCGAATAGCTAAGGTGTGATGTAAGCCGATTTGATGTAGTAGTAGTAGCATTAGTAGTAGCCGGTAGATTAGGAGTTTTTTTTGAATTAAATCACCCAGATATGACCTCTCTCTCTCTTTCTTGCGGACAGGAGCGGCGGAAAGAAAAAAATGAAAAAAATTTTCGATCAACAGACTTATTCATAAAAAAAATATACAGAAATTAAAAAAATTTACTTGGTCTGATCACCTAACTTCGATAATTCTTCAAATCTTCTACTACAATCATTGATCCTAATTCCTTTTCCAAATGATGGTTTTCAGATGGCATCGATACATATAAGTAGGACCCAGACAGACATATCAATTCATCACCAATCAATCTTACAGCTATCATATTTTGCTACTATTTTTTGGTTTTTTTCTATTTTCTTTCGCTCTCTCTCCCTCCCATTCCGATACACACAAGGACCCTTCGGGAAAGGAAAAGATTTGAATATCCAATCAATATTAGTAATATTCCGACTTGCATTCGATTCAGATCATTTCATTGCACTGCACAGCGTGATCCGTGTTTAGAGGTTCAAATCACCCTCAAATGTCCCACCAATTTGAAATGTATATCTGTTAAATGAGAGAGAGAGAGAGAGAGAGAGAGAGAGATGTTGAAGCCCTCTCGGATCAACGACCCAGAATAGACCAATCTGCATCAACAAGGTAACTTATAATCAGTGAAAATGATGTTTTCTCTCTCTCTCTCTCTCTCTCTCTCTCTCTCTCGAAGTGTAAACAAAAGAAAATATTTTTAACCATTCTAGAGTACATTTTTTTTTCTCCCTATTTGACTTCAACCAATAAGGAACTCTTCTTCCTTTTCCTACATTTAAATTTCAAATTCTAGCCTGAATTGTTCAAACACGAATGCCATTGGGATGAGAGTGTTCATGAGAGAGAGGGAGAGATACCATGTTGGAGGAGCTTGAAAATTTGCAGAACATGAGCCAGCCACAATAGAATATATTAGCATTATCAAACTGTATCTCTTTCAATTCCTAAACGAAGGATGCTTTTAGATACTAGTGGTGAATCGATAAATCATGAATTATTTGGGAGGAAGATCAATTTCAAATCAATTACAGCTTTACCAATATATATGTATAGAGAGAAGTAGAGAGACATCCTCACCTTCTGTTGAACCTTTCCCTGAAATTCAAAATGATTCATCCCTTCAAGCGATCCCGGTAAAACAATTAGAAGAAAAAAGTAAGAAAGATCAATCTGAGCTCTTCTAAATTGGCGGCAAACCAAGGAAATGGATATTCGAGTGCATGAATGTATCGTACATTGTATCGTGTATTTATTGATATTGAATAATCGAAGCTTCCATCACATGATACCTTTATCAATACCTTTTATTTCATTCAAAGTCATGCAATTTTCCAAGAATTCCAAGGCTTTCAGGCGCTAGCAATCCAGAAGCTGTATACATGGTGTATATATACACACATCAGATCATCTGATCGCTACTATTCTCAAAGTTTTTACCTGCTGGACATGAATTGAGATCCACACAAACATCAAGATTCAATGGAGCACGAATTACCCTCAAACGGAAAAGAGAGAATATGAGAAGGAAATTTTCCATTGAAAATTGATCAAAGATATTATTTGAATCGTTTTGGAGAGAAAAATAATACTCGTCAGGCAAACACACAAGTGTTGAAGAATGCATTATTTTTGAAATTGTTCACATTGCTGGAAATTGCTTCGAAAATGATAAATTAGAAGGGGCCACCAAGATACACACACTATTTTTTTCTCTATATTCTCTATTGATTCATGAAGTTTTGCCTATTATTTTTCACATTCTCCTTTATATACACACATACTCTAATTTCAACATTGACACCCTCCTTTTTTTCGAGGGCCAATCTACTTTCCTTCCTCACCGGGCCAAGATGAAGAAGAATAGTAACAAGTAATAAAGGTGAATCAAGAAGAAGAAAGGAGTGGAGATTCATGATAGAAGGTAGAGTTTCAATATTTGAAGAAATACACTTGATTGCTTGAAGAGACCGAAAAAGCCAAAATAAGAGCATTTCAAATTGATCAACATCAAATTCTCGTTCAAAGAGAAAGGAAGAAAGAAAGAAAGAAAGAGAGAGAGAGACTGGACTGAATGCATATGAATTCTAATTTGTAATTGTTCAAGGTAAATGTTAAAAAATAGATCAGTTTATGTGATGATAGAGAGGAGGAAAAACAATAATTCAACTCCCAAGCCTCTATAACGGTACTTTCACACTTATGGTCGAAAGTGTGTTTCAGTGTGAACATTATTGATTGTTCAACTCTTATAAATGATCAGTACTGTTGATGGGTATCGCTAACGTTTCGAAAAATATTTACATACATGAACACATTCACTCATAACCGTAAATTTTGATGAATGAATGATTTCTCTCTTTNCTCTCTCTCTTCTTTTTTTGCCCATTCATCAAAAATTCAATTGTACAGTAGTTGTAAACTGTAACCACACATACACAAACAAACTTTGTTTGGCCTGAGTCAGATTTAAATTTATTCTCACTACTAAAATTCTGTGTATGGCTATGAAAAATTGAATTCTTTTCTCTTTTCACCATACTATACTGTACTTCGACCTGATAACTCTTTCTCATTCGATCAATTTATGCATACTTTTCTTCCTCCTCCTTCTTCTTCTTCTTCCTCTTGTCTTTCCCACATCAATACCCAAAACTGGAACTTGAAATATTTAAATGAATGTGTGAGTGAGCGACTGTTATGATGCTATTGTTTGGGCAATGCTCTTTTTTTCTCTCTCTTCCGAACTGAACATAATATATCAGAAGATAGCCTCAAAACTATACTGTCGTCAGCAGAACCTAATTAGGAAATATGATGATGGCTTGAGTGGTATGAGCATGTTTTCATGCCTATTATTCGATAATTCAAGCATTTCAAGCATCCTGCATGAAGATTGTAGTAGTAGAAGAAATTTTTCTTTCTACCTTTCTCTCTCTCTCTTTCTCTCTCTCTCTCTCTCTCTCTCTCTCTCTCTCTCTCTCTCTCTCTCTCTCTCTCTCTCTTTCTCACTTCTATTCCATTATCAATATCCTCCTCCTATTTTTTTATCCATTCATTTTTTGATACTTATTCAAGTTCTGGGTTTTCACTTTTCATGGTGAAAATTTTTCATCCTTCAAAAAATTCTGATACTCAAAGTGTGAGTGTATGATAGATATATACATGTACATGTATGTGTGTGTATGAGTTGTTGTTGTTGATAAGTTTTATTCCATGTTTCTTCCAAACTCATTCACTTGTGTGTGTATGGATATGTGTGTGTGTGTGTGTGTGTGTGTGTGTATGTGGACGTGCTCAACTTGTATGTGTATGGTAATACAAGGTGCACTGGGTGAGGGTGGTGAAAAAGGGTGGATAGAGTGGATGGATGAATCAATCAATTGATTGATTTGATAGTAATTTTCAATTTATTATCCTTGAAGAAATCAAAATGATCAAGTATGGGATGCTGTTTTTTCTCTTCACCATCTCGTCACGGAGGAGGAGGAGATGTTTTAATTCATTTGATCGACATTCTTTTCTCTTATCATGAGAACACTCTCATTTTTGAATTAACTACTACGCTCTGTATACTCATAAATCATCATAAGCTACTCATACACTGAAACTTTATCGGAAACACCTACTAGCATCATGAGTTGAGTTTCGAAAAGATAATCAATTTTCATTTGATCCTTTGATTTGTAACTACTGGACTAGTGGAGAGAGAGAGAGAGGTCGACATTCACAAAATACGGAATGAATTAATCCATATAAGATGACCTGCTATGAGAAATCGTTTGATTGTTGAAAAATTTGGTCATTCTCTTGGCATGATTGTGGTCTTAGGTTATCTGGAATTTTTCATCTTCTTCGTTAAGAAGATTGAAAGAAGAAAAGGAAGAGAGGAAGAGAGAGGCCACAAACAGATGAGGCTGATGATGATTTGGATAAGAGATAAATGAAGCTCGCGTATACGGAAGCTGTATTAAACAATGATTTTTTTGACAGAATGATAAATTCAAGAATTAACTACTACTTCTACTACTAACTACCATTACTGCTACCATTTGTGAATCTTTTCTAACGGTAAAATTGTTCATAGTACTGAGATAAATTTTTGTTTGTCTCTCTCTCTCTTGTCTTACATTTATCGTTCTCGATTTACCGTTCATCTTCACTTTTACTTTCTTTTTGTGCATATTATTTTTCTCTTCTTTCATAAACTATCTCTCTACTGTATGAATATATGCATTCAATAGCACATGTTTCGTGCGTTAATTCAAATTCCAATCCACGCTCATCTTCACTTGTCTGGGCCAATTTTTCACCATAAAACAGTTTAAATTATCTCAACGTGATCACGATTGAATATTTAACATGTATAATATATAAAATTTCACCTTCTCAATCTCGATTGCTTACTTTCTCTTTTAAATATTTATAATTGTGATATGTATGTGTGTATGTACTTTATGTTCACTTTTGTCTAGCTTAATTTAGGATTGATTCTTGATTATTCATGATTAAAATGATCTTTTTTCTTTCTCTTTCTCAAAGCCCAATAAAAATCCGAATATATATACATATACATGTATATTTATACACATCGCATTACTTACCGTTTCCGTTGTGGCCACATTGAACATTACGTGGCCAATCGCAAGTTTGAAGTTCTGATGAAAAATACAATCCACCAGTACATGATTCGTGGAGTGGTTCACCAAAAACGCACACAAAATATTTACTACAATCAGATTGATCCTCAAAGTACCCGAATTGCTCGGGGCATATGAAGGATGGTGATGAAGATGGTGAAGATGAGTTGGTTGATGCGGCTGATGATGAAACTATTAAATCTAAAAGAAGATATGGAAGAGAAGAAAAGAAAAAAATAGATATTAATTTTCGCATATTTTGAATCTATAACAAGGTAGTATGAGTGAATAGAAAAAAAAGATATTAGTTGAAGATGATCGAGAGATGTTTTTTTGTTGCTGTTCATTTTCAATTTTTGGATGAGAAGAGTAAAAAGATGATTAAAATAATTACAATTAATCTCATTATCGGTGTCATCATCATTATCGATATTTGGATTGGAAAAAATTCTTATTGGAAAGCTTATCTGAAAGTATAGCCAAATATTCTACGTTTTCCAGGTTTAAGTTGTAAAAAAACTATGAACTTGTGTGTACACAAGATTTTTCTTTCGATACTTAATCTGAGAAAGTATTAACATTGTTTCGAGATGAATGATGTTCACTAATCGTGAGAAAATTCTAATTCCCTACTTAATCACTCTTGATTCAACTTGATTTCATCAAATTTTCATTTACAACCCCCCAAAAATTTGTATGTTTACCATTCAAAAATATTGGGCAAGACAAATCTCGTTCTCATGGACAGCATGCTGGTAAGTGTGATTGAAGAAGATCTTGAACATGTCAAATTAGTTAATCAAGCTGAATTATGGCCTTTGAATCAAACTGTATGCACACACACACACATACTCATTCACCAAGAAAAACGAATTAAATATATGAAAAAAAGTTTCTTGAATCATCTTATTGGCTCATCTCACAGCAAGATAGATCGCGAGAGAGAGAGAGAAAGAGAAAGTGGAATCGATTTGAATCATGACTGCCATTGAGTTAAGATTAAATGAATCGGTTGGGGTATGTAGTTTACTATATCATATCATTTGGTGAGAGAAAAAACGAGAAAGTCCATTCAGATCATCATTAATCAAGAGAAGTTAACATGTAATTGAGCCGCTTGGACGGATGTTGTTCCCTAACCGCCAAGTGTGTGTGTTCCTTTTTTCTCTTTTACCGATTTTGAGGGCCAGCCAGGCCAGTATTTTAGTATTTAGTTAGTTAGTTAGTTTGTTAGTTAAGTGAGAACAACTCGATCAACTCGTATTTAGTGTATGTGATCAGTAATGTTGAGAGAAAACCAGCTTCAACACAAATCAGTCATCTCAAAAATTCAATCCGGAATTCGACATGAATCAAAATACAACTCAATCACTTTTGAATTGATACGAAAACTGATCCGTTATCTAATTGGCTACGAAAAAGATCAATTAAATTCTGATCTTTCTATCGTGTGTATGCGTTTAAGTGGACAGTTTGATCTCAAATTCGATAATCTCACTTTATTCAAGCTTATCTAACAAACGGTATTCTTTTCTAATCGTAACCTTTGAGGCAACTGAATAATTCAATGTTTCCAAATTCCCATGCTCTTTGTTGATTGTTGTCATTGTTGTACGTGAAATTCAAATCGCATTATCTGTTTTCATTTTGTATCTTCAATATGATATGAGCATTCCAATTCCTTAACAGATCATTGATAAAGAGTTGAGAAAAATTCATGTCTCTCTTTCTTTCTTTCTTTCCTTCTCTCAGTTCGATCGGAATTCTGAAAGTTTTGAATAATATCGTTTTGATGGGCAAATCTAAGCGTTTTTGCTAATAAAATTCAACTCCTCCATATTCAATCGATATCATGACTATCTGTTAGCATCTTCTGATCGAACATGTCAAAGTATATTTGATCATAATCGAGATAGACTAATGACTTGACACTGTGGCTAAAGTGATAGAGAAAACAGTAACTATTCAAATGAAAACATGCTACAAGTAATCAAGATCCAAAATATATCGGTCACTCTCTCTAATCTTTATTTCTCTCTCCTTCTCTTCGGGCTTGAACACTTTGGGTTTCTTATACACACTTCTCAATATACTAACTTTTCTCTAAACGATTTTCGCTACTTCATTCTAAGCTCACAGCTTGTTACAGCTTCCGGACGATATAAGTTTAAGTCCAAAATAATGGTAAATCCAGTCAATCTATCTCTCTCTCTCTCTCACCTGTAATCTTAACTTTAGCTCAATAGAGTTCATTTGAATTTGAATACGATTACATCTACTGTATATATCATGTCTAACCTCTATCCACAGTAGACCGAAGAGTACTTTCTCTCTCTCTCTCTCTCTCTCTCTCTCTCTCTCTCTCTCTCTCTCTCTCTCTATCACTAGAGGAAACTGGCGTATTCGTATTTTATCACTCTCTTTCTCATTTTGCTTAACTTTTCTTCCAATCGAATGCTTTTTCGCCCGAACGATCAATCGGCATGCCCAATTGTATGGGCGAGTCTCTTCAACTGATATCTTTCCAAGAGAAGAGAGAGAGAGAGAGAGAGAGAGAGAGAGAGAGAGAGAAGTGGATGAAGTATGATAGCGATTGAAATCGATCATCATCATCATGAATTCTGTCTGAAGTACACCGGTACAGATTGTACAGATGCAGGTAATGATGTATAGTGGTTAACCTTAAGGATTATCACGCAGTTGAGTATCTTCCATCGGTTAAGATTTGTGCATTGATTTGAAAAAGAGAGAAAACGTTGCCTAGACATGAGAGAAAGAGAAAAAAGTTCTGATTTCATCATTTTACATGCAAAGATCACTAGTTTGCTAGAGAAGCTGGGAAGCTTTGGAATATTTTTCTCTTCATTAGTGGAAAGAGAGAGAAAAAAGAGAATCTGATAGAGAAGAAAAATTTTTCTCGAATGCTAGTATGATAAAACTTTTCAACCAAATAGATCATAAAATATTATGATGATCGAATTACTCTGGATCAAGTTTTGACCACCATTACTTTGAATTGAAGAGACATTTGAATGTGATGGCGAGGAATCCTGTGAATTCTATGACAGTAGAAGGAATAGTTTACATTCCACTTGGATTCCCTAAGAATTTTTCTTTAAAATTTCACTTTTTTGATTTGAGAAAGTTATTCTCCTTACCTACTGAAATGATGAACAGTAGAGTGGTGAATGAGATCAGTGGATTAAAATTGGAAATAACTAAGAAAATTTTGTTCACACTATTGTTAGTTCTTATCCGCATTCTCGAAAATATTTGGAACATATTGTGATCAAAAATCCTAAATCCATTGAGATGTTAGCTTGAAAACTGATAGATGGTCGTAGTGCTTTTGCTGATGGTAAACGCATAGCTCAAATATGACATAACCAAACAGAAAAAATACAACTTGGACCATGAACACAATGTCACAATGTGAGAGTTGTCGTTGAATATACTAGGAACACGAGCGCAAACACATGAACACACACACACACAATTAATATGCACAAGTCGACGTTTACACTTGAACAAAATCACTTGGGTATTCCACGATGCCGGATGGAAATGATCGTAATAATCATGGTTATCAAGGGAACATTTTTGCAAGCCGATTAGTTTACCGGAATAAAGTTGCTGCAAATCGTTTGGACCGTTTGGTGAAGAGAGAGAATTTAAATTATTCTCTCTCACAAAAAACACAAGGAACTGATCTGTTGGGTAACGAATCACCAGGACGATCGGGATTACGATTCGAACTATCGACAGACTGAGAGAGAAAGAGAGAGTCTCCAAGCGGGAGCAAGATTATAAGATAATGATAATGAAGAAGAGAGAGAGAGAGAGAGAGAGAGAGAGAGAGAGAGAGAGAGAGAGAGAGAGAGAGAAAGTGAGAGCGATATTTGGGAGTGAGACAGGTAAGAATCCTGTTTTTCGAATTTCGGGATGCATTTCGGTGATGAACGAAAAATTTATTGAATTTAATAGCTACAAGGTAAAAATGATCTGGATATACTATTCCGAAAAGTGTGGCTCCATCTAATATATCGTTCAATTATCATCAAGACGAACGATAATTCTGAAACGATTCGAGTAACGTTCATCGTCAAACTTTTCGTTCCAGAAATCAGCTCAAATTCTGAAGCATTGCATTCTCATAACCGCAAGTGAGAGGACCAGATTATTCTAAACAAAATGATTCTATTGAAACAGACAGAATGCTCGATGAAAAACGGCTTCCCCCTCCATCTTCTTCCTAATTAAGAGAATTAAGAGAAGAAAATATTTTCCTCCAATTATTTGAAAATGGAATCAAGCATCAACGAAAAACTTTTCTATCGAAAAAAAAATTAAATTTTCAAACAGTCCGAATCAGCACACCCTAGCGGTAATCGTTTGAATCTAAAGTTGAATGTTTTGATTTTGCGCAAAGTTTTGTTTTTTCTCATTTTTTCATGAACTGCACAAAGTGGTTGAGATCAATTTTTTTTTCTCTCTTTCAACACCACCATTTTAATTGATATATTAATTTGAAACATATATAGATTATTATTTCTTTGGAAAGTGTTTAAAGTGTTTGTGTGTGTGTGTGATCACCTGTGTGAAGATGTCTGCATCAAGGAAAAAAGTATTGCTCAAAGTTATCATTCTTGGTGATTCAGGGTAAGTTGAATAATAAACAACAGAAAAGAGAGAAGAATGTGTATGCACTCTTGTAAGCCTGAGAGATTGTCGCTTGTTTACTCTCTCTCTCTCTCTCTCTCTCTCTCTCTCTGATCTCTGTGTGAAGAGAAGTCCGTAAACACCCTCTCTCTCATATATCTGGGTATAATTTACGGGGTATTGATGATATGCATACATTTAATCATTCTCTCCCTCTCTTTCTCTTTCTCTATTGGAATCCACCTCTTGATTCATGTCTGCATATGAATGTTATGATGTACTTGCTTTTGGTCACATCAGAGTTGGCAAAACATCACTCATGAATCAATATGTTAACAAACGATTTAGCAATCAATATAAAGCCACAATTGGAGCGGACTTCCTGACCAAAGAGTTTGAAATAGATAATCGACTGTAAGTTGATTAGGGGAAATAAAATTAATCACCACCTTAACCATGATCCATTTCTCTCTTTTTCTCTCTTGCTACTTTGAGATTATGGCTGCTTTCTCACTTCCTTGTGACTAATCTACTCTTTCTCTCCTCCATATCATACACAACATAATTGCCACCTTGGCCACCATTTTAATTTTGAATTTTTGTATGATAATCATTTTTCATTAGGGTTACCATGCAAATTTGGGACACTGCTGGACAAGAGCGATTCCAGTCTCTTGGAGTCGCCTTTTATCGTGGTGCAGATTGTTGTGTGCTTGTTTTCGATGTCACTGCACCCAACACTTTCAAGTCTCTGGATGCCTGGAGAGATGAGTTCCTTATTCAAGCTTCCCCTCGTGATCCAGAAAGTTTCCCATTCGTTGTGATAGGAAACAAAATTGATTTAGATAATCGGGCAGTAAGTTTCACTTTCATCATCATCCTTGAGATAATGATTATTGAGTGCTGGATTTTTTTCTGTTTCTTTTTTGTTAACCTGCAATTCCTTCTCTACTCTAGGTCACAAACAAGAGGGCACAAAGCTGGTGTCAGAGTAAAAATCATATCCCATATTTTGAAACTTCAGCTAAGGAAGCTATCAATGTTGATAAAGCTTTTCAAACAGTGGCACAAAACGGACTTGCCCAGGAAACAGAGATCGATATTTTCAACTCTGAATTTCCTGAGATCAGATTGGATCAATCAAAGCCACAGAATGAATCTTGCTCTTGTTAATATCTAACTTCATTCGTCTATCTGGATCTGTTTCCTCGTCTATTTCTCTCCTCCTCTATTGAATATAGCTATTTGTTCTTTTTTATCCACTCCCTTTTTCTAGCACTACCCGTTCTTCGATGCTACTACTATTTTACCCTCAGTCTACAGGATATATACTACCCTCCTTCAAGAAACATGATTCTCTTGGGGGTGGTGAAACAAATTTTCGGGCTTTACACAAACAACTGATGGGAAATTATTCTAATAAGTATCAATTTTCGCATGCTATTTGCTCGATCAGCTTTTCGTATGGCCATGTTGAATGGTCATCTATTCTCCTCATTTTTAAGTATTTTCCGTTTCGGAGATCATAATGTTATCACTTTTGTTCAGTTATACACCAGTGATGTAAATGATTCCTTTTGATTCTTATTTCCATCTATTTTTCCTATTCTCATATGGACGACAGCTCTGATCTCTCTCTTCAATCCATATTCTACGAGTTCGTTCGGTGCAAAACGTGACTCATGTTACAAAAAAGATTCAATCACAGTGGGACTCACAAATTATCATTCAGACATCCGTCAATATCTCGTCGAAGTGAAAAGTACATAAATATTATCTGGTAACAGTAAAAGACAATGATATTCTCAAGCCTTAGCTGACTCATGCTCTTGTGTGATATACTCATAAATGATCTAATGCTCACCTCAGCAATTGATTGGGAGAAAAACTATCTACTCAAGAATCGAATTGTTGAACTGAAATGATGGACTCCCTTTCTATTAGGTGCCCTTCAAATCCAATCAATGATTATGAGCGGCAGTATAAACAGTCACGGAATGACCAAGAATGTGATATGACCAGTTGTTATTTTGGCCATCAGTGCTCCTTTCTTCTTACATGATATGATGACTGGTTGTTTGTGTTAATCCACATTCTATGAAAAAAACGACTGGTGTACTCGTCTAGCTCTACTTTGATAGAATTAAATGTTAACAATAGGGAAGATATCTTTTGATCAACACTGATTTCCTGAGTGGTAGCTCTATCTTAACTGCTCTGATATCATCAAAAAGAATCCAAATCAGCTACTCTTGATGAGAATGCTCCATATGTACATACACACACAAATGTAAGCAAGATTGTCCTCGATATTGATGTGCCAATATCAAGTTCTAGTATATTTTCCGAAGCTATTATTTTTCTGTTGTTTCAAGTGGGAAAATTTACAGCATGATGATGACTGACGAGTGAAAATCTTGGAAAGTTTCATTGAAAAAGGAAAAGAGTTAAGCTCGTACTGGCTGTTGAGATTATGGTGAGAGATGTAACAAATGTTTTAGAAAATTTCCATCACCATCAGATGCAGGATGACCATGAAGCTATTCCATGAGTCCTTGGGAAACTTGTCTGATGCTACATGTATTATCCACTAGTGTACTAGCTTTCGAAGGTGATTGAGTGAAAATTTCATGCAAATAGGTCCCCGAAAGAGGATAAAATGTGTATATCCGAAATGAATAATATATTTATCATCCATCATCGTACTGATGCTGAGCAACATCGCGTTTTATCGGAAGAGATGTGAGTGTTTAGCCAACAATAAATGATGAACTGTTTGTTTTGTCTGTGGGTTGATTTTTTTTAGTAATCAAATCATTTTCAACAACGACATACGTTTTCATCCTATTTGCCGATGATATAGGCCAGGGATTACCATTTTCACAAAAAAAAAGAAAGAGAAACAATACAGCTGAACAGAGGAGAAGAAGAAAAAATATTTTGATTACTTCTCGACTGAATAGAAAATTCGAAAGACTCAAGAAAATTGATCCCAAAAAAAATGCAAATCAAATGGAATACCAGGAGAGTGAGAAAATGTGGGCCGAAAATTCAACACAGTGAATCAACCTCTGTTTACAAAAAAAACAAGTGATTTTCAAGAAAAGGGAAAAAAATGAACCAAAAAGTCTTTTGATGTAATAGAACAGACTGTTAGAACACTGGAGAATCCTGAACGTTGTGTGCAAGTCTGGTCGGTATCTTGTTCATGTGGGAGATGATATTTTTACTCTAGACGGAACATGATGGCCAAATTTGCCATCTCTTAAACAAATATCTAGAGGGCATAATGAATGAGAATTGAGAAAGAGCATTGATACATATCGACTATGAATTTAAAGGAATGTAAGAATAAAAATGACACACAATGGTAAATAGCTATTTACACCACCAATTGGCTTGCCAATTGATCAAGTTAATAATTTTTTTTCCAGTTGCCATGGATCATCTTGATCTTTTCGCTAGATAATGCTTGCAGGAAGTTTGTCGAAGACATCGCTTGCTTTGGACATTGTTAAACTTTCTCGACGTCGAGGCAGGCATGCGTTATCAGAGAAAGTGCTCGTTTCAGTACAACCTTGTTGAATCAGAAGCTCCTCTATGTCTTTGTTTCGATTCACTCTCGCATAATAGAGAGCTGTTTTACCATCACTATCAGCAATATTCACTTTTGCATTGTACTGAGAATGAATCAAAAAAGAATCATAAAACAGTTATAGCAACATCAAATTTGTACACAGTTAAACTTTGGAAAGCTTCAATGACTCTCAACTGCTGACAATCGATTTCAGTCATGCTTACCCATATTAAAAGTTGTACAATAGCTAAAGATCCTTTCTCAGCAGCGAGATGAAGAGGACTTCTACCACCTGACTGGAATAAGATCGAATTAATTTGTTCAGAGGACAATGCGTGTGCCAGTACATGAGCTACTGCCGGCACATCAGATCGGTTGATAGCTTCCATAAGTTGTTGCTCCAATCGTAGGACAGAATTGAGAGGAGCCATGAATTCTCTTCTCTCATATTTGCTTCTTATCCACCTTTCTTTTTCTTCACGACCAGAACTCGAGGTTGGCTTAGTCCTTCCTTTACAATTACTTTCGAAAATTTCGTTGGTAAGCGAATTGCCAAGAGCTTTCATAACGGCAACATGACTGGGCCTGTGAAAAAATACATTCGAAATGAATTTCTAGCTAATAATCATTTTGATGAGTGTAGAAAATTCGATCAAAACTTACGGCCAATCATCAAGATCCAACGAACGAACTCTAGATATGTGGGTTCCGAGATTACGGTGGATACCTGAGCATTCGATACAAATGAGAGCACCCAAGTTGAGACTTGCCCAATCGGGATCTTAACGAACGGAAAGGGAAAGAGAGAGATAAAAAGATTAAGAAAGAGAAACTCGATGCAATTGGGATTCCAATTCATGAACGTGCTTGAGAATAGAGGAGTTGAAGATACTGTGATCAAGAAGTATTTAGTATATAAATCTAAACCTACTTGGTGCATCACAGTCAATACATTGGGAATTGCCTTTCACTGCTCGGATCGCTTGAGCAGCAGCTTTATCGGTTATTCCACCAATACGATACTTGGACTTGTCACTCTCCAATTCTTGAAGGCTGCTTAAAATTTGTTGTTCTATTGCCGAGACCCATGCTTCACGCTCATCACAGTTGGATGCTTCGAAATGCCATTGTTTGTTGTCGAGTGAGACAATCACAAATTCATATCCATCGGAGCCATCGGTACCATCATCTTTCTTATCTTTGTTACTACTTTTCAACCGACGATGGCGATGTTTCTTACTACTTGATGACTCTTTGGCCATCAGAGGATTTGTACTTGGGAAAATTTTTTCGCTTCCATTTTCTGATGAAAGAAAATAGAGTGCAAAGAAAAAAAAGATCAGAATGATAAGTTCAATTGTGGACACACGAAAACTAACCTGATCCTAAATGGAAACTATTGAGATCGTTTGTAACATCACTAAAACTAGATGTATCACCCAAACTTGACGGTCCACTATAACCTGTTGGAGGTCGTGATCCTCGTGGCTTTTGACCAGGAATTTTTACAGTAGTGTGCTTGAGAGGAATATTTTTACCATGAACATCTCCCATATAATCGTGCAGAGTTGGATGATAAGTCAGACAGCCATCGATGGTTAAGGTGACATATTTTTTCTTCCAGTCTTTATTAAGAGGTTTCATACTCTTCTTATATAGATAACCTTGTCTCAAAGGAATGGTCCGACCAATGCCCAGCTCTCCATTCTTATTTTTCTCATCCAATGATTTATTTTTATTGGACAATTGGGGAAACAAATTGGATCTTCGTCTATTTTTTCGTGCAGTATTTGGTGTCGAAGTGGGTGTGAGAAATTCTTTACAGTCTTTACGATTGTTTGAGAATATTGAATTAGAAATGCCAGTGAATGATATTGGTTCGCTAAAATGAGGCTTCGAAGGGGCAGACGAAGCGGGTGGGGTTGATGGGGCTGAATCTGTCATTTTTGATTCGATGCGCTTCGGTGGTACTGGTCCTGGATTTTGATCATGGGTATTCTTATTTTGTGTTAAAGCTTGTTGATGGTGATAATGGTGATGATTCATCATGGCATTGGCTGTTGGACTGGTGGAAATTGAAGCAATGTAACCACTGGACCCGGTGTAACTAGAATAATCAAATTTGGCGCTTGGCTGTTTACTTGAAATAGAGTTGAAAGATGTGAGATTGTTAATAGAGTGTAATCGATTATAATCAGAATTAGTGGTATTCGGTGGTAAGCTGTTCGATGTTGGTGTAGTAGGTGGAGGTGAGTGGACAATTCCGGTGAATGCAATTTTTTGACAAGCTAGAAGGAAATGTTGAAAAAGAGAGAGGGAATAGAAAAAAGTTTCAGTAATCATGTGTAAGATTGAGAGGAACATAATGATCAATTAGAGGAATGAGGCTTTGTTGATAATAGAAGTATCAATGGATTGAGAAAAAATGTTGACTGAAAAAAAATCTGTTTTTGTGTGTGTGTCCAAAAAAAGCTTAGTCAAGCAGACATTTCGAAAAGCAGATTGAGATAGTATATAGATTGTAACGATCGAAGAATGCTGACTGGTCATTGATTTAGGGAAACATAATAGCCTTCATGAGTGAACTTTTTTAGCTCAAGGTTATGAGATCACAATGGGAAGTAATAAAAATGGCCCAATTCTTACGAGATTCAGTATGAATACTGATTTGGAAAATACTTTGTTGAAACATCTATTTGGAGGTGTAGACTAGAATAGCAAATACAATCGCCTACCATTGATCAGAGGAATTTGTCTTGAAGAACTAATAGAACGAAGTAAATCGATTCGGTTTGAATTACATCCACAGTCATAGGATCAGAAAAACAAAGGATTGACTCGAATAAAAATAGTATGATGGATGATTCGACATTCTTGGCGCCTATTCATCATACAGTAGAAGGACTTGTGTTCAGGGATGGTAAAAGTTGACAATACTGGGACTCAAGATACAGAGAATGTATTTCTCTGTCCTTAACTAACTTGACGTGGAGTATTGCAACAGAATTGGCCATACTTTAGAATGAATTTTTCGTATTCAAATTTTTATTATCATCTCAAAGAAAACCAGAGAGGAAAACTTTGATTCATAATTAAACACTTGAGACCAGCGAAAGATCAATTCTTTTTAGTCTCTAATTGCGACTGAACGTTTTGCTAAGCGGCAATAATCACACTAATTGAAAGCTGTTGCTCCAGCTCTTACCATCCAGTGTGGGCTGAATAATTTCCTGAATAATAACCAGAAAAAATATCCTATCATCTTCCAGATTTCCTGTGAGTTACAATTTCCAACAGCTACAATAAACTTGCTACGTTGCTGCTTAGAAGAATGGTGAATCATTTGGAAACTATGTTCACAAATATTGTGTATTAGAATTCTTCGATAGCATAGAACAAAAGTAGGCTTCTTCTCTAGCTTGAACATGCAGCTCGATGAGAAAAGTGTTTAGCTTCAGAGAGAATGAATAGAACAGTATGATCTCAGTTGTTCAAGTTTGTTGCGCAAATTGACCAAACATAAAGATGGAACAGAGTAATTAGGGAAGGAAATGAGTTAAGTTTAGAGTCATACATGGTCCGTGAAACAGTCAATAAGTGATTCGAGAGAGGAAGAAAAAGCTCCCTTACTTTCTACCAGTCCATTAATTTTTTTTTTCATCTCTCTCTCTCACGCTCCGGAGCTCTATGAGTAACAAGAATCTCTTTTCAACTTCCCAACTTCCCTTGATGATGAATTGAGAGTGTGAATTGCTCCACTGAATAAAAGTGTGGAGAGGATAGAAGATGTGGAGAGTAGGGAAGGAAAAGTAGGAAAAATGTGAATGTGAATGTGAATGTGAATGAGAGAGAGAGAGAAAGAAAAGTTAGTTGAAAGTTTTTCTGAGAAAGAATAAGGATTTCGTAAGAAGCAAGATGGACAAAATTGCAATCCTAAAAGTCATCAATTAGCAAGCATTTTGGGAAAACACGTTCGAAAAAGGTGCATTAAAAAAGATTTCATTTAAAAAACTATTGGACAACATGATTGGAGATGAGAGATTTTTTTTCGTTCACACTAAAAGGAGAAAAAGAAGAAGAAGATGGGGATAGGCAAAGTGAGATGAGAAGAGAGAGAGAGAGAGAGAGAGAGAGAGAGAGAGAGAGAGAGAGAGAGAGAGAGAGAGAGAGAACAAGAAGAGGAGAGAAGAAATTCAAGAAGACATAAAAATTGCTGTAAACTGTATAAAATGAATCCTTGATCCGGTTCTCGACATGTGAAGCGAGAGGAGGAAGCAAATTCTTCTTCCTCTCGATTGGGAATGTCAGAAAATGTGCTTACTATACACCATTTTCAATCATCATCATTTTGGTCTTCGTTATCGTCTACTACTTTTCTTTCTTTCTATACTCTTCTCACACACACACATTTTAATCATTTCAACAACTCTGTTTTGTATGACGGTGTGTCTGTAGCAAATACGGTCAAACAAGTTCGAAAAGAAGCAAAGAAGCAGAGTGTTTAAGAATTTTTGAAAAGTATTTCGACAATGTGTCAAGGAGGAGTGAAAAGAAATTATCACTTCTCGAAGAAAAGTCATAAATACACACACACACACAGTAGGTATATATAGCATAAACTAACTTCTAGAGAGGGGAAATGAAAGGAATTTTTTGCTTTCCACAAAATCAACTAAAATCAATTCTCAATTCTGATTAGAAGTTAAGTGAAAAAACTATTTCGAAAAAAGATAAGAGTATTCCATACATAAGTTAGAGGTGATATTTTTTCTTAGAATCATACCTTCTTGGAAAACTTTTTCCACATTCAATCCATAAGCTGCACAGGTTTCGAAGTAGGAACAATCTTTCTTCATCTCCATGGCTAGCTTTTTAGCTCTCACTTCATCAATCACACGACAACTGCCATCACCCATGGTGTCTTGTGTACCAACCAGTATGATGGGTATATCATCGATAATACGATGTTCTCGAAATGAGGTAAAATAATTCCATACACAATTGAATGAGGCCTCATTGTGTAAACTGAACACAAAAATGACAGCATCAATCCAATGACTGAATTGAGTTTCCGGTAGACCACCTTCATCTCGTATAAGTAACATATAACTTTTACCATCAACAGTAACTTCTTTCTTAAATCGTCCACCTTCTGGCCATTCATCTTGTATATATGATCCGGTCAGATAACGATGTACCAATGCTGATTTACCACTTGATAAACTGCCAACAATTCCCAATCGTAAATCGGTAACACTTCGACTTAATGTCCATTCTTGACTATTGACAAAGCTATCCTCAATACACACAACGTGTTCACGTATTTTCTGTCCCAAATTAATATCATCAATCAACTCTAACAGATCATAAATTGCGTATATTGATGGATGAACACTTTCGAATCGCTGTATTTCTTGCTTAATAGCAAATGAGTCTTCTTGACTCTTGATCACCACTTGATCACTGTTGATCATCATGATTTTTCTCTTCCACTCATTTCACACTTGATTCATGGCTTGATTTCTCTATTGACCACAATATGCAGATCAAATTGTATTACCATCAAACACACATACAGACATCATCAACATCATTTGAATCATTTTCTTACAAACACACATCACACATACATACACCTTCACACGGACAATATGATATACACATTACAAAAACATCATCATCATGCCAAAATGATCATCTTCTCCGAATCATTTTCTGGTGATTACAAATGAAAAAAAAATTAATTCATATCTTACATAAATCACCGAAAAAGAAAACAAATTCAATTTACACACACATGATGATGAACACATGAAGACACAAAATTTTGTTTCTGTTTCAATCTTGAATCTAGATTCTTGATGAGAAAAATTTTTCAATATTTTCATGAATCTTTAAGCTTCAAGCTGCTTCAAGATGGTAGCACATTCGCGATCTTGGAAAAAAAATTTTTTTTATTTTGGATCGAAAATATTTTGAAAACAGCCGAAACTTGAGTAAACATTTGAGATTTGTTTTTAATCATTTTAATTTGATTGTGTTTGAGTAGCAATTTAGTTGACCATTACCCTTGAGGATCATCATTTGGGATATCACTTTTCAATTTGAATAAATGGATTGTCTTCACACTTTACCGTTATTGACAATACCTAAGCCGACTAATTCAACATTGTTTCAAAATCAGCTGTTAATGATTACACTTTATTTGATATCATATTTTTTGGAACGTAAACCGTGTCTAATGTGTGGGGCAATCATATTATTTTCAGCATATCTTTTGTGTGTCAATTTGAATGATAATTATATTTGATACTGGTATTGTATTCATTTTGGGATTACTCGTCTATGGGGGAAACATTGATGTTTTTTTTTCGGTTTTCATCATTGGTACATCAAGGAATGAGTGGTTCATCATTTCGAATTTCATTCATTCATGATAATTATTGCTAATTTTTTTGGAATGAAAATTTTTTCTATTAATTGTTACAGCATCGCTTTTTTAAATATACTGTTAACATAACATACAATTTTACAACTCATGTCAAGATTCAAATACTACACTCCCATCGAGCGCTCATCGTATGGGTCTCATATTTGGTGGCGAAATTAATTGTGGAAATGTGCAATTAGTAGCGAAAATGGTTTTTTTTTCGAAGAAAATAATCTACAAATGAGATGTATATAAAATGCTATTGGCTTGGAAAAGATTTCACGTTTTTCATGGAAAAAGAAGATGAATAGGAAAAAAAGTGAAAAAATTCATAAGAAATGTATCTGTATAAAAACAATTTTTTCTCCTAAAATCTCTGATCACATCAACAAAAGGTTGGATAAAGAACTTTCTCAAACTCTACATCAAGATCTCACACATCCACCATCACAATCAGCATGATCTGGAGAGACGTCTTAGCAACATCATCATCATCATGTCCACACGGTTTGCGGTACAAGTGAGGCCTTGGTTCCTGGAGATGGTTCCAAGTTTTCATTTTTCAAAAAATTTAAAGGAAAAGTCACCAAATGACCTCGTATTTGTGCTATCTTTTCCTTGGCTCCTGTCGGATTCTTATCAACTGGCCAACTTTTTAACTTCCATTGCTTCAATTGCTCATATGTGTGCACATCATCACTCGGAATGGCGCCAAACATTGTATCATATATTTTGGTATTGTTTTTTGCAATCTTTAGCCACACATCATTGTAAAATTTATCACTAATCGGATCTCTCACATCGATTCGATTCTTTTTGCTCTTTCGATCGGAAACATTTGATTCATTCTTGTCAAACAAACCCAAATGTTCTCGAAATAAATAGCGTCTCAAAGAGCCCGTAAAACGACCACTTTGATACGGTTTACCATTCATCAGACCATCCTCCATCGCCATATCACGTACCACACAGGCCACTTCACTGTCTCGATAGCCAGTTAAGCTTCGATCATTGATATTACTCGATCCAATCAATGCCACACGATCATCGACGAGCATTATCTTACTATGTACATAAATAAGCTCGGTTATTGGTCGATCATTGATTACTGAATGATTTCGAAGACTAAAGAAAGTGATATACTGTGATGTTTGATCTCCAATTTCTCGACTCAATCGTTGGATCAAAGAATCTGATCCTCGACAAATAGATTTCATATTCCAATGAGTGATCACTTCAAGGTTTGCACCCGAATTTGTTCCCAGTTCACCCTCAAATGCTGGCAACAAAGGTATGATGACAAATACTCTGAACACTTGATTACTTCGATACGCTCGAATGATACGTCGAACCAGGGCTTCACCAACTTCGTTGATTACTTCACGAGGATGCTTCTTCAGACCACCAGAACGTGTGATGAAAAATTGATTCTCAATATAAATATAGTGCATTGAATTATCGATAATGTCAATGTATGCTTCATATATTGATGATTCATTGATCTTGGTACCAGTTGACCAGTCGGAAACACTTCGAACTATCTGACATTCGGCAGCAAAATCACATGGCCCATTATCGGCCAATATATCACTCGGATCAACGGGATCTCTCCATTCATCCACATTGGTTGTCTTTGGTAGTAGCCAATCGTATTTATCATAAAATTGAGCCTTAGAACATTTGGTAAAATTCCATCTTTCAATAAAATGACGTGCTGCATCACGAGCCGCAAGACCTTTCACTTTCATACCGATATCATGCCACGGTAATCGTGGACATTTCATACGATCAATACTGTCCTCAAATGGCCGATTGAAATCGGACGGTTCTTTAATTATGTAATTGCAATAATCTTTTCCAATCCAAAATTTGTTACCACCCAACAGATTGCTGATACCTAGTTCACTTGGTGTTCGCTTGATTGCTACTCGTAATTCGGAATCAGGTGTATAATCTATTGATTCTAGGGAAGGATTACGATTTAAAGCAGCTCTATTTCGTAATCTTCTGAGACCCTGAAAGAGAGTGAGAGAAGTGCTGATTAATTTTCTAAGAGATCTTAGCTAATCATAATTCAATTATCTTACAGCTGTTATCTTGAACAATGTTTGAGTGCTAACGTTGGGCAGAACATTTGGTGGATCAGTCGATGATGGAACTGTTGATGTATTAGTATTATTGTTATTAGAGTCGTTTGGAGTTGGATTTGTATTGGCTGTATTGGATTGCATTGATAACACTTTGGTCACGATACTTGCGAATGCTGGAGTTGATTTAGTTGGCTTATTTGATTCATTTAAATTTGAGTCGATTCTGTATGAATTAGGAATGGCACCGTTATTAGTTGTCGCTACGGATGATGGTGTTGATGATGATTCGGTTTTCGGATTATTTGATGGTCTTTGCCCAATTTCATTGCCACTCTTACTAGGAACGATATTATTAGAGTTTTTATCTAGAGAGATACTTGATTTATTGAGAGTTGATGATGAAGATGATGATAATTTTCCCGATATATCGCCTAAGTCTACCAAGCGATGCTGAAAAGTGTCCCAACGACCGTAACACAGATCAATGCCAGATATGAAGGCAATATTCTGATCGATAATAACTGTCTTTTCATGATGAGACCAAAAGATTGGGGCACCTTTAACGATATCTGGATGACGGAGAACTTTGATATTGGAATGTAGACCCATTAGCACTCGTTTTGAGTATAAACTATCTATTTGAAGTGCCAATTCAAATTCTTTATACAACAATATGAACACTTTGACTCCTTGTTCCGCTTTACGACGTAGAATCATATCCAAACGCCATGTATCACCATGAATTATCGGACGCTTCATATATATCTCCGGACTTAGCCACCAATCTGTGATAAATATTTCCTCTTGTGCCATTTCAAGTGATTCAGCAACCGCTTCAAAGTATGATACACCATCGACATACCATTGGCATGGAGTATTTAGACGTGCCGGTGCAAATGAACCATATCTATTTGATTGGGTATAATCTTTACACAGTGTTACGGCAGTTTTATTGATTGCCTCTACCCAATCAATGGCCAATCGGCGAGTCCAACAGCGAATGATTAGATCACGAGATCGATTTGATATGCGTACTGAGTATACATCACCACTTAACGATGGATCATCAGTTGCCTTGAAAGATTGATCCATTAGGAGGACATTGCGTATGGTGCCAGTTTTGGGATGAATATATGCCACAAATGTGTCCTTTAATATTAACCAACGTCGACGTCGATTGGGTGCCAACATTGATAATAAATATTTAGCACGTATACAACAATTGATCATCACTCTGCCACCATCTTTTTTTTGCACATAACTTTCCAAACCTTTATGACCCAATTCACTGATAAATGAGAGACGACTAATTTCCAAAAAATTAAGTGTCGCCTCGTGTTCAACGAACATGTCCATCATGAGCAATCGGGCAAGATATTCTTCTAATTGATGCTGTAGAATGGTATGAGAGAAAAAGAAGAGAGAGAGAGAGAGAGATGATATATGTTTGATTAATCAATTTGTTGGGGGTGAAAAAGTTTCCATTATCAATTGCCATCAATTGGTAATAGTAAAGTACAACTTCCTGCTCTTGTTAGGTACAACTTTTTTCTCTCTGACTTAATTATTCAAAATTTTTCCAATCAAGAGGTGGATCAGACAAACTTCCCTAATGTCTAGAAAAACTATTTTCTTCCCAGTTACTCAACTTCCTCAAAAAGCACAATATCATGATTAATTGACTGATTACATCAGTTTCCTGAAATGTGTTGCCCTATTCAATTGTATCAGAATCTGAGAGGAAATTTATAGATTGATTCTCAAGAAAATTATTAGCTTATGATATTATTCGTGATATTGTAACTTTTATCGCCTAGGTATCAGAATCTTCAGTCTCATCAAAAGAGATACATCCTAACTTTTCTCGCAATCAGATGCTGTAGAAAGTAAACTTGAGGTAATGCATTTGCATAACGTATCATCACGATAATCTATGTAGTTTTTCGTCTTTATGACAATAACTGATATTGAACCAAACTTGTCAAAGCTCATAAAGTCTATGGTATTTTGAATCATCTTTTTTTCTGGGAAATCTCTTGGTTGAGAGGACTTGAAACTTATCAAAATACGTCAAATAGAGTCAACTTAAGCATCAAACCAAACAATGTTTCAACTTACAGGTCTTTCTTTCTGTTCATCTTCATCTAAAAGTGAATCAGGCTTCACAGAAATTCGTGGCAATGATTTTTGATCACCATGATGTGTGCTTCGATGTCTGGTTGAATATCGACGTGATGCTAATGGCACTTTCAAGGATGCTTGAAATATTCTCAATTGTTGGTGGAGATACACAAAATTACTATGCTTCTTGACAATAAGCCACTTAAATGGTCCATGAGTGAGTTGAAATGTGTAACTGAGAATGACAAAAAAAAATAAATATAAATATATGATATACATATACATACATGTATTTCAAAATATTGAATATAATCCATCTTGATCTAGATTGATCTCAAATTTAATGAAAAAATCAGAACGAATACTGATTCTGGAAAGGGTTCTATCTGTAACGGTCTTCTGGAATGATCAAACTGACATAGATGATATTTTTGTCAAGTTTGATGCGAAACTTTTCGTTGCATGCATCATAACATCTCGAAATTTTTGTCTCACAATTAAATTTCAATAGTCTGAGTCTATAAATCATTTTTAAGTGACTGAAATTGAACATATCTCACATCAAGATATACTCACAGATAATGATCAATGTAATTGGCGCTTGGTGCATTCAATGAATCGATAAATTTGACTTGAATTGGTAAGTTTCGAATGAGGACTGGTTCATCAGGTGTATAAAATTCGGTGGGATTGCTGTGTATTCTCATGAATGGCAATGATAATTCTAAGAGATGAAAAGAAAGAGAGAAAAAGTTGATCATTATTCAAGCCCAAAATGTATGTATGATCATCAAATGGTGAACATGATCAAGGATAGAAAAAAGAAAATAAATTGAACAATCATCATTTTCACAGATTGTTTTGAGACTGGCCAGAGAAAAATGATTGTAAGAGGAATGAAAAGTGGTTAACAACAAAAAATATGATCCCTAAATTAAATCAATTTATAGAGGAAGAAAAGCATATAAATAGAAGACTTTTTGAGAAGCAAAAATTCATTCTCGAATGCTTAAAATAGTTAAAATGCTTTGAATACCTTTGACTGTATTCTCAGAACCAGAAGGAATGTCTTCGTTCATTTGATCCAGTGGCACGTCGACAAAGCCTGAGTTATCCATCGCAATAATCACACTGACCACGCAGTAAATTGAACACTATTCACGATATGGATTTCTTTTTTTTTATGTCTTTTTCTTTTCAATTTAATCACAAAACCGATATAATTAACAATATTGCTCATTGGACAATGTTTCCGATAACAACTGGACCCATACTTTCACTTTGCATTGCAAAATACATGTGGAATCAGTAGCATTAGAAATAGATGTATAGAATGAAGAGTAAGAGAAATTAGTTGCCATCAAGTACAGAGATGATTCATATGATGATGGTCACTACTCTGTGGTGGTCACTTTTTCTCTATGATGGTCACCACTTAGATTGGATCAATTTGTTGATAAAAATAATCACCACCATCTACGAGCTCTGTTCATATGGGTTATGTATATATATATTGAAAATATCTTTCTTGTCACTTACATTTTCTCTCAACATTCACACTTACACAGAGAGAAGAGAAAAAGTAGCAAACAAAAAATGAGATCAAACTAGCACACATACACACACACACAACTTTGAATGATGAAAATGAGGGAAACAGTCATGGCACTATTAATCAGACGAATGCAAGTATGATGATTCAATCATGCTCTCGAATGATTGGTGAGATCAGCGACATAAACTTATACACCATAGAAAAAGCTAGAGAGAGAGATGGAAATGATGATGAACATGGATGATGATTCACATACAGATACATATACACGTGATGATGGGAAGAGGATGGAAGAATGAAAAAAGATGGTTTAACGATCATCAATGGATGTAAATGCGAATTTTTTCTTGGAATATTTCACTATCATTGTAATTGTGTGGATAAGTTCGTACTTGTCCAAAAGGCAGATGATTTATCAAAGAAAAACATGATTCCTATTCAACATTGTCTATGAACGTGGAATGTAGGTACACATCATGTTAATAACGTTACGCGGGAACAGTTAACGTGACTGTGGATATGTTGTAGTGACTATATTTTTCGATTGAACAACCCTACTAGACAATTATCATGGTTGTTCACAAATCAATGTGAATGTATGTATGTATGTGTGTGTAAGTAATGCAATGATGTGAATGTAACCAGTGATTATTGCACTCATGGTAATCGGACACCGGCATTCGATAATAACTATGTGGTACACGTTGTATGTATGTTGGTGATCACTCGATGTGATGGAGCATCATTGATTAAGGGAAGAACAATGAAAATGGTGGAAAATATTTATCATGAAATCAGGTTAGAGTATTTTAAAATTGGAATGGAAAAACTTTTAACCATATACACACACAATCTGTGAAATTTTATTCAATCTTTCTTTTTCTTTTCCCAAATAAACAGTTTCTCAAGGAGAACGATAGTCACTTGTACACACATTCACCTTAAAAGAAAAAGTAACGGTAAAAGAAAACAAATTGCGTCACTGATGGTGATAATATCGAGGCCGGTAAGTAAGTTGCTTGGTGCTACCAGTATGGAACGATTGCCACCAAGATTAAAAGTGACACATATTCAGAAAGAAAAAGAGTACATCTACATTTAGATCTAAAATACATACATATTGTCATAATTTTGTGTTAAATATACATCAGAATGGTAATGTGAATGCAAAAAAATCAATTGAAAGAAAGTGTAGACCTACACTTTCATCTCTCAAGTGAACTGATTTACTTCAACACAAGTGAACTGATTTACTTCAACACAAGTGAATTGATAACGTTTATCAAGTGTTTCTTAATAGTTTCTCTCTACTCATCTTGGAGACATCTTGGAGACAATTTTATCTTTTCTTATACCGAGAATCACCACTGATTATCACTGATTATCACCATTGGAATTTGAGAACGGTATTGATCTCAAGTGAATTAATTGATAGTCAAAATCATTCGAAAAGCTGAGATGAAGGCGCAAAAGAGGATCATGACTGGTAAGTTGTACTTTGATTTTCTCAAATAATCACTAATCAGTGATGGAATTTATGTTGATGATAAAATATATTCATGATCAATAGTTTACACCATTAAATTTTGCATACGAGATTAGTATATAACTGAATTTATAATAACAATTTGATTATTTTTTCCAATCAGTTGTTGATGATACTTTTACGTATTAAATTTCGAGACTTGTGGTGTCCATCACGACATTCACTGATCAGTATGGAAAGTTGCATTTTTACCCTTGATTCGACTGTTGACGGCATGAGGATAAGAACTCACAAATCACTAGACATTTAATGATTAAGTGATCTCACTTTGTGACTTGGTAAATCTATTTGATTTTGAGTCCTAAGATTTCAGTTTCCTTATGAGCCTCATCGCTTTACATCAAGTTGTACCTCTTGGACTTACCATTAATATTGCCTCAAGATAAAGATAGCCTTGAAGTATGCTGCAAGGCAGTTCTAACCAGAATTTCTTAGATGGGTACGTAAGAGGTATCAACAAGAAGAATGATATGATCGATGTTGATGAAATTTCATCAAGTTCCGAATTGATTTGAGATCCTATTTTGATGCTCTGATTTCCATTTTAGATAATTTTGCTTGCATTGCTTAGTCGCTCGGCTATTATTATTTTTTCAACTCAATCGCCACGTATTGATAATCACTGTTATCAATTAGCGCTTTTTAAAAAATTTTGGAATGTATTCAAAAGCTATACCTATCTTACAAATAAAAATTTATAGTTTTCTGATGCCATATCATGAAGAAAAACGCTTCTTATATTGAATTTTGATTAAAATAACGACTCTCTCATTATTCAGACACAATGATGAGACCTCTGATCATTCTGATGGCATGGAATTGCTTTATAAAGAAGAATTGGTCAAAATTATAATGACAATGTAGACTTCATTCATCGAAGAAAGAATAAATCAACGATTCAGAATGAATTCTTTGAATTTGATTCATTTTAATACCATAGATCACTCTATGATTGGATCTCACATCACATATTTAACATTTTGATGAGTCATAATATCAATCGATGAGCATCCTGGTCACTAGGACATTAGAATTTGTTGTTCTGGTTACTCTGAATTTTCCATGGCAGCTATAGAATGAATGTACATATATACATGTATATTAGAATCAACATTCACCATACGTTAACTGAAAAATCCTTACCAGAAATCATCTTGTTGACGGCCTCAAGTTTTCGACTCAATTGGGTCCAGTTATAACGGACATGTCGATATTCTCGTCCTGTTTCGGCTTTACCGTTTTGGGTGTTGAGAACCTCCAACTCTTGCTTGAGTCCATCAACATCAGCTTGATATTTGGCCTTCAAGTCATCAGAAATCGTTGAATCTTGCATGATTTTTTCAGCAGTCTCAATTTGACTCTTGGTTTGACTGTAAAGAATTTCCCATGCAAGATCTTGCTTACCACTACGGCCAGTAGTTTGGGTTGAGAGAAGGCTTTGCTGGAATTCGGCAATCTTGGTAAGGATGAATTCTTCACCCTTGTTGAGAACCTGATAAGTGAAGAATCAATTGTACTCCATGTAAATTGGGTCCATAAAGCAATAGGGAATAGCAATTAAGGATATCTGTATGGAGCTTACAGTGTTAGCGTTTTCAGATTTTGAGTCAAGGAATTTTCGTGCCATTTCCAAAACACTGAGCATTCCTTTTTGGAGAAGATCACCAGCCTTCTTGGTTCCATCATGAGCTTGATCAAGAGCAGAATTTGCTGATTTTTCGAGCTCGTCAATTAGTTTGATCATCTGTTGTCGCACAACAACAGGATCCTGACCGAATTTTTTGACCAATTCGTCCATCTTCTCGAAAGCAGCATGACTGCCTGATGATAAATGATCATAATAATTTTTATAGAGAAAATTTTGATATATTATAGTAGTTCTAGTATTATCAATACAAACGTTCATTTACTAGACTGATTACTTACTTCCGAAGAAGGCCAGAACAAGTACGAAAACTGCGAAAAATTTCATCTTCACTAAAACGATGGATTTATTAGCTCTAACAAGAGACTTATGATATTGATTCGTGTCAATCTGTTAGCTTTATATTCAGACGTGTAATTTTAATTGTCTCCAACTACAGTGGTCACCTGTCCTTGAGATGCTCAGTCTCATATCACTCAGCATATCCATTAGACATCACAAAGCTTAGCGCTGCTTAGATCATTCCGCAACGCAGAGAACTTGACCATAATGATCAGTCCTAGATCACACCGTTTTGGCTTGTATTGCTTGGATTCAGAGGCTCATGGTTATGAATTTTCGATGATTTTCGGAAGTAAATCTCATACTTTGCTAGTTCAGTTTGCTAATTGAATCAAAATCATTTGCTAATGGAGAGAGTTGCATAATTAAAATTTCAGACAGTCTTGAAATGTGAAATCAAGTTCGCTGCATCATGTTTGAGTCTGGGAAAATTAAGCTGGATTACACTGAAAAGTATTCACTTTGCAATTTGAGCAATTTATAGTCATGGAATGGAGAATACATGATGATCATAATAATGATAATCATACTCTTTTTAAGGTGGCATTGTTGATGTAATTTTATTCGGATTGGATTAGAATTAGGAAATTTGGGCAAATTTTTCAGACAAAAATACGGATATCACAATTATTTGATCAACTCTTTCTGTATGTGTGGCTATAATTATATCGGGGAATATTTATTATCATTAATTCAGGTGGGCACAATAATGTTTATTATCATCTCAATTACTGAACTGCTGGTTGCTCAACACCTTGTCCGAGTCCTTTTCGAAGATTTTGGAATCTCTCGCCGAGATTTGTTCGTACCTTAGCGAAAAAGTCATCATTCTTGGTGTTAGCAATTCCTTTCTCGTGTTCCATAACGGTTTGCATGGCATCAATTCCAAATCGACCGAATTCGGTGGCCACACCGAGAACACCTCGAGCAAAGTCACCACCTTTCTTAGCGGTTTCCTGGACAGCTTGGAACAATTCATTTCGTTCACCCAATTGTTTCTTAAGTTTGTCCATCAATTCAGCATTATTGTTGAATTTATTGAAATTATCCATCATCTGATTGCCAGGAGCAGGGGCAGCAGCAGGAGCCTGGTCACCATCTCCCAAAACAATAGCTAATCGAAAAAAAGTTAGATTTTGTTAGATATACTAATGAGGAATTGGGGGCAAATGATGCTGCAGAAAAATGCTTACCTGGGATGAAGCAGGCCAAAAACACTAGGACAAGGGATGGATTCATATTTTTTTTACGAATTTTATTGTTCGTTCAAGTGAAGAAACCGAAAAGAAACTGGGAAACGCCTCACATCACATTATATATACACATGATGAAGAAGAAGAAATTGTCGTCCAGTATGAATCTGTAATTACGTAGGATCACCTGTTTCAGTCGACTTTTGATGAATTTTTCGTCCCTTGATCATTATGCTAGGATCACAATCGCATGAAGAAGATACGATGTCTAGACGAATCTTGAAAGCATTTTGCTTTTGCTGGTTGAAAAAATATATTTTTTTCAACATTATTAGATATATTCATAGTTGATGAAAATTGTCCTAGAATGCTGGAAAGGATCATTTAATGTAGATGTATGTCTCCAATTATGAGTCTTTGGTTAAATTATGTTTGAGCTATTTTTTACGGTTTCGGACCCAAATTCTTTCACAATTCCGTGGAGTCTAGATCATTTCTGTGTTTCGAGCAACAAAAAGTTCTCATATTTCACGAATATTGAATTGACCACTACTGTGGCCATTATGATGTAATAAAGATGAAAAAAGGAGTGTATTTTTTCCAATAATAATTAAAAAATTAAATGTTAAAGGTTTAATCACGTGTATTATTCGGGTGAAGAGAGAAGGAAAGAGGTGTGTTTAAGAGGACTGAGTATAAAAGCTTGCCTCAAAAATGAGTGTCAGGACAGAACGTATGTCTGATTATGATGATCAAGATGATGATTAGAGCAATCTTCTTCGTTGTGTTTGCTGTGATGACAGGTAAGAAATTGATATATTTCCGTTTTTTATCCATTTTATTTATTAACTATATTTGATTTCTATTTCAGTTTCAGCACTTCACAAACTTGAAGTGATTGATAGTCCACCGAAAAAACAGTCTAATGTTCGTTTGGTAGATCAAAGTGGGTTGAATTGAGAGAAAATAGTTGCCTAAATTTTTTTACTATTTTTTATTTTTTACCTTATTATTGATTCCTTTGATTTCCAGTCTTGGGCTATGATTATAAGCCTCAATTTAAGAAGAATACCTACCATCCAGTGTATCCCAAGCCAGAGCTTGCCGAGAAAGGAGTGTTGGACAAAATATTGTATCCACAAGGACGTAAGTAAATTCATGATAAATTATCAATTTATTTTATCAGGTTTGATAAAATCAAAATTCAATCATTGAATTTTGTTTCATTATAGCTGTGCCCCAAAAAAATACAGGCCTTGCTTACCAGATCGCAAAGGGTCAAAGTACTGGTGGAAACAATGGAAATATGGGTAAATCATTTTAATTATTGCAAAAATATTCATCAAACTGAGTTTGTTTTTTTTTTCGTGTGTTATTCAGATGATGTGAGGCAAAGAATTGTTAGTCAAAATCAGCCCTCAGCTCCAGCACCAAGCTACAAGCCAACAAAAGCTTCAGGTAAATATATTGAAGACTATCAAATAATAATAATATCACTGAATATCGAGCATTAATTGTTTCTATTTTTTCTTGATTTTAGCAGCCAAACCTGTAGCAAATGATGATGATCACTTCGATCCTCTCACCTTTGAGCTTCCTCCTATTCCTCCTCGTTCTTAAATGCAGTGAAAAAAGTTCAAGAGGTCAATATTGTTGATATTGTTGATACAAAATCATCTGCTCCAACAACAATGTATTTATAGATCAATTATAAATATATATTAGATCTGTACAAGTGGTACACTTGTGTCAACAACATTTCACTCTCATGTTGAATTTTTTTCCGTTTCAGTATGATTAAAGTGTGTTCAAATAAAATATTGATCAGAATGTATTATCTTGGTCATGAAAATTTTTGAGTGAATGAATCAACTCACTACATTAGTACATCTATATCATGTTAACTATGATCATGAGTGTCTGGAACTGTCGTAAATATGGTCCTCTGAAGACAATTAAAGTCTGGTGTTAAGGATGAAACAGAACAGATTTAGTCAAAAGTTTGTCTATTTATTCAAATTTTAGAGGCTTTCCTGATGGATTATAATGGAATCAATAAGTGTTAAGAAGAAAATAATTAATAGAATTGTTCACAAATATTGGTCGTTTTAAATAATGAAAATTTTGCTTAATCAGTTTCTACCATTATCTGATCCACTGTTGGAGCCAGAGATTCCATTAGGTCGGGAATTATTGCTTGCTCCTTCCGAATTGGTTCCATTTTTCTTCTCATCACCCAAAATTGAGCCAAGTATTCCTGGTAATCGGCCACCACCACTGCTACCTGGTCTTGAGCCACCAAGAATATTTCCTATGCCACCGAAGGGTCGATTTCCACTGTTTCCACCGAAAGTCGAAGTTATTCGATCGATAACACCAGAAATGGGAAAACGAGAGGTAGACGATGAGCCATATCCTGAACCTAGTGAAAAACCAAAAAAAAAATCAGCCCACATATATATTTATAGCAAATCAATTTGATTTAAACTGTCACAATTTTCAATACCTGATCCGAAACCACTTCCACCATACCCCGAAGTTGAATATCGATCATATCTTGGGGTTGTTGAGTATCGATCATAGCCACTTCCGCCATATCCCGATGTTGAATAGCGGTCATAGCCGCTTCCACTTCCGCCGTAACCTGAGGTTGAGTAGCGATCATATCCACTGCCTAATGAGATAAGCAAAATAAGAAGTAAATATTCGATTAGGTTCACAGAATTGATCAATTCAAATGATTCCATTGATCTACACTGATCCAATTCTGGTGTCTCGTGGCCTTGGTGAGTGGATAGTAGCATTAAATTCTCATTGTATGATCAGAAGTTCCCATGTTTTGACCCTAATTTTGCCTTTCTTAAAAACTTGTAATTGAAAGTAAAGATTGATTGATTCGATTTGATTCAGAGACAAGATTAGACTATGGAGATGAATGAAGAAAATTACCATATCTTGGTGTCGTAGAATATCGATCGTAGCCACTTCCGCTTCCATATCCGCTAGTTGAGTATCGGTCATATCGTGAAGTAGTCGAATAGCGATCATAACCACTACCGCTACCATAGCCTGATGTAGAGTAACGGTCACCTCCTGAATCGAAAAACAGACAAAAGTTTGAATAAGATTGAATGATAATTGTCAGAATGCATAAATGCTAGCTCATTTGAGATATCAAGATAATTAAATGATGAATCAATAGAATGGATTCTCTAACCGTATCTTGGTGTTGTTGAATAACGATCATAACCACTGCCACCATAACCGGATGTCGAATAGCGATCATAGCCACTTCCTCCGTATCCAGGTCTTGAACTTTTCAAGAAAACAATTCCAATATTTTACTGAATCTTTGAGGGAATAATTTTTCAGCTCACCTATCAGGACGATAAGTTTCCCTGTTTGATCCACTGGATCCAGGTCTTCGATTATAGTCTGGCCTAGTTGATGAGTAAGGATCACGTCGTCCAGGACGATTGTAGGATCCACTTTCGGAACCAGATCCTCTATTTCCACACCTAGATATACATATATTCGATGAACATCATGGTGAGAGAGAATTATCAACTTTCAGAACATCCAAAACCAGATAAAGTCTTACTTGTATAGTTTATTAATCTTGTTGAGATCTATTTCACTGAATCCAACTCTCTGTCCAATCTGAGCTCCTCTTTCTTTTGGCTCAATTGTCGGTCCATTTCCGTTTGAAAATGCAGTGGAACCATAATGTAGAACACTGTTATAATCATAAGGTTCTCCCAAGCCATCGACTTCTTCATAAGAGTATTTACGGAAATTGTTCTCTAGACCTAATTTCGGAGGATCATACACATAAGATTTCAAGACAATCTCTTCAAATAAATGATTCCTACTGACCTCTTCTTATATTATTGTAATTAACGCGTATGTGATCATCACGATCAGTTCGACTTTGTTCATGTACAAAACCCAGAGCATGCATCAGCTCATGTTCAACTGTATTGATGAAAAATAAGATATTTCAAGTAAGTAATCAGTAGGGAACTCAGAGAACCACCTTAATCTAATGCATTTGTGTTCCTAGTAATCAATATTATTCATCAATAGTAGAGAATCAAAACTCACCAATTCCAACGGTAACACATCCATCACCAAGAGTCACCTCTTGTTGACCACCGGTCATACCAACTCTTGAAGCACATCCCGAACCTTTGACCAGACGAATATAATTCGATTCATCACCATTGTATGGCTCAAATTTGATACAAGTTCGACGATGATATTCATCCATGGCACGTGCTATCACAGCTCTCTCCTCGGAAGTATATTCACTGGATAAAACGTATGGAACTCGTCCATTAGGCCAATGAGAACCTGGATTACGGATCGCATTTTTACCATCCTTTAGGGAAATGATCACGATCATGTTAAATTTGATGATTTGAATTTCTCTCGTGATATACTAAGTGATGCTATGATAATATATACACTTTTGAATGGAAAACTTACCGAATTATTGGCTATAAGATCATCCAAAATGTCACCTTCGAAATGGGTTCCACTGTACAGGACATCATCTTTGATAGCGAAAGCATCCTGTTTGAGATTTTTTCCTCTCTCAAAGTCCGAAGTGGTCAAAGGACGCCGCATATCTTCATCTAATTGGGTACCACTGTTGACCTATGACCCAACAATCATCAATTGATTAGAGAGAAAGTTCAGAAAGTGAAGCGTAGAGCTGTCGAGTGAATAACAACAATTTGTTTACCTGATTTTTGTTCTTGTGGGAACCATGATGATCTCCTTCATGTGGTCGATGTCCACTTTCTTTATCTTTCTCATGTCCATGTTCACGATGACCATGTCCATGCTTATGATGTCCTGGTTTATCGCCTTCACGGTGACCTGGTCTATGGTTTTCTTGATGATCAGCTTGCGATGATACCAGTAAGGCAATCAGTAGAAGAGTCCAAGTGAGAAACTTCATAATTTTTCAGTGGAACAAACTTAACCCTTTCGAAAAGTTAAATAGAGACGCTTCTTGTGTTCCACAAACTTGACAAATGTTAAGTATCAAAGTGGAAACGGATGACAGATATAATAAAAGTTAAGTCAATCAACATCCAGGATATTCTCTCTCAGTCTTCCTTCCTTCTCATCATCATGAATAGTACAGTATGAAGTGATTTTGAGCACAGCAACAGAGAGCAACTTTTTGGGCTCAAAAAGTTGGGTAGAATCAATCAGAGACAGATCCAGGAGACACTAATTATCAAACTAATGAAGAGAAAGAGAAGTGTATAACAGCCAATGGCATTACATGTCCACTTGTCAGCATCTTCTTTTTCTTCTTTTTCAAGTACAGTGTATTAAGGTTCAAGTTCAACCAGAACATCTTCTTTTTTTCTCTCTCATCTTCTTATCGAACCAGGAAAGCAATTTGGATTCCCTCTCTCTTGGTTGAGATGTATGTGGTTACACATGCCATAGAGATAAAAAAATTTTTATTGATTTAAACTGGTTTCTTTGACCAGTATATTGATGATCATAGACAATCCTTCCATTTTTATCAATGAGGTTCATCAAACAAGATTTGCAATTCAATTTGCCCATCTTCAGGTGATGATAACTATCTTGATTACCCAGTCAAGTGAAGGAAATTAAACGCTCAATGCTTGCTTTCAAATGTTAGTTGACAAAAACAGGCAAAAGTTTTGTCATGTTTTGATTCATTTTGACTGAGATGTTTATGAAAATTCTGTTTTCGTCAGTATTTTGTTGCGAGAAAATATTATCATGAAATTATAAAAAAATACCAAAAATATTGAATGATCAAGCACCAATCAAATATGTCTAGGACTATACGAATCAATTTATTGATATTTTCTTCAAATTCCATATAATAATCATGGTGTGAATATCTTGGAACACTTTGTTGATATTATTGGTATCAGTGGCTGTTGTGTAATGCCAAAAAATTTCATGTCCACGTTGATTAATTTTTAAAGATGATCCATAACCGGCATCGATACTTTTACTTCGATCGATACTTTTTTTTGATTTTGTTTTTTCCAAAAATTTATCTTTGATAAATTCTCTTGCTCTAAGATATTCATAATCAGCTTCATCGTAACAGGAGATCTGTTTTTTGTATTCCCGATAATCAGGAAAATAGTCTTCTAATCTAATTCCTCGATTTATTTTCTCTCTGAGTATATCTTGCTTGTTGAGAAACAAGATGAATGCTGAATTGCTCAAAAATCGACTATTCCACACATCTCCAAACAATTTCAATGCTTCTCTCAATCGATTTGTTTTGTTTTCTTCTCGAATTTTCAGGTCAAATCCAGATGAAGCCACAAGAAATAGTACCGCTGTGATCCCATCAAAAACTTGGATCCATTTTCGCCTTTCACCTCTCTGACCTCCCACATCAAACATCCTGTGGGAAAAAATATTTGCTAATTAGATCATCATATCGCTTCACTTCTCATCAAGATATCTCACCAAAACACTTGACTGCCTCCACCATATTTTGTTGGAACTTTTACTTCAAATTCGATTCTCTGTAAGTCCATCGTTCTCCTTCGACAATGTAATATGTCTTGATCACTTGGAAGATAATTATCTGAAGAGATTTCATCTACTTTGTCGAAGAAGCTATCAGGAAATATTCATTAGTATGGGTAATTCAGGTATCAAAGCACTGGAAAAGTTTTCCAAGTTTTCAAAAAATAATTCTCACTATTTGGCACTGTCAATCAAATTGTATTCATTTGATCGCTGATAGCACGCTTGAATTCCCTTATCGAGCCAAAGATTTTGAATATGCTGATAAAATTCATATCCATATTTGTAGTCCAAAACATCAACGATTTCCATTTGTTTCACATATTCAAGGCTCGATTTACTACCGTCATCACCAAGTTTCACCGGAGGATCGAGAACGTCCATTGCATCAATTATTTCCTATGGATGAAACTCTTACATCACAGAAAAATTCTGAAGGAATAAAAAATTATGTTTCCTCATTTACTTTCATCGCCTCCAGAAGATTCCGACGAATCCATTGAGCTTTGATATATCGTTCTTCTTCAGTGAAACCTTGCTCATGAAGAATTCTCATCTGCTTAAGTATAGTCGTTTTACCACTCTCACCGGCTCCTAGATCAAAAAATCCGATAGAAATTGTTGGAATAAATGATAATAATAAAGGTAAGAGAGAGAGAGAGAGAGAGAGAGAGAGAGAGAGAGAGAGAGAGAGAGAAATATGAATATTTCAGGTACATCAGTCAGGTACATCATGGGAAGAAAGAGAAGAAGAAAAATCTTACCCAAAAGAAGCAATTTGATTACCTTGTTGTAATTTTTCATCCAATTCTTGAGCTTTTTGTCAATCTTTTTACTTGCCTTCCTTTCAGGATCCTTTGATCGGAAGCACAAAAATTTTCGAGACATTGTGTCTCCTAATCTATTCAAAACTGTTCCGCTGATTGCTAGATGCATGAATGTAACATATGGAATGGTAATATCGATGAATAATTTGAACGGTTCAAGGAAATTAATAGAATGATAATAGATTCCAATAGACACTTCATGTCAAGATTTCGTTTAAATCTCGAACAGACCAAGTCAGTAAGTAAAACTTAAATCGCTAAAAATAATCACTCCAGACTACTGGCCCAAATCTATGATATCTTCTCCACGGATATTATCTGGAAACTAATTACCAGCTAATCAGATTTCTTAATGAGCGATAATGCTACAACTTGTGTATCAAAGGTTTATTTCTGTACTATCCAAACAGGGAGGAGAAATATTTTCTTGTGTGTACACTTGAATATGATATCAGATTGACCAGAAAGTTTCCAAAATAAACATGAAGATGACATTCTATTCACTAGAAATTTTTTTTTGATCCCAGATAATATCCATCTATTCGAACAATCGTTAATTTCGAAGGAAGCTTTTTCGAAAAATTATATAACCACTATTCATCGTCTCCCCTTCATCAATTTCTTCCTCAAGTTATACATATAAGTGATTAGGACAGGAAAAAGATTAAGATGGAGACACTGTATTGATCATCGGAACAAACTTTTCTATGGAAGTTTATACATTGTTTATCTAGACAACGGAATCCAAATGAAATCATACCAGAGAGCATCTTTTATTAATCTATGCAATAAAATGGATTAAAAGTTTTTTTAATAGCACATAAATCACACAAATCTAGCCCGCTTCCTAATTAGAATTGCTCAAATAAAATCAGGAAAAATGTGATCACCAAGAATTATTTTTGCGACCTTATTCATTGTAAAAAATGGCTCTGCCAAGAGTTAACTTTGGATTCTGGGTATCAGCTAAATAATTAAATTAAAACCTGAATGATTTTCCAAATGTTTTTTAATCATTTTCCTGTATTAATTTATCAGTTTTCCAATAATAATTTATGATAATTTGGATCACTCGAAATTGACTAGTTTTTTGAGATGTGAAACGGATCCTAAATTGTCAGATTACTGTAGCGTATTATCTGTCTGGTGGGGTCAATAAGCATCATTCCATGTGCAGGCCGTTCGTCTGACGAGTGGCTTGATGAATGTATCAGCATACCGTTAATTAGCAATTTAATACTAATATGGAAATAATCAATATACAATAAAATTGTTAAAATTAATATAAGAAAAATAATATATGTGACATAGTTTCAGGTAGCAGTTCAAGCTTTTAAAGAATATCAAACAGCGAAAATGAAATTGCCATGAATTTTTATTCCATTTTTCTAAACCGAGATTACTTAGGTTTAGACACAAAATTATCACAATATTTACTTTTGGAAGAGGTTTTGGTGTATATTTATATAATGAGACTATGAATTAGCAACATTTAAATTACTATTCAAAACAAAGGTTTTTGATTTTTGGTGACGATATATAAACAGAAACTTTAACTAACACCAGAAACAAACTATGGACGACAAAGTGTGTGTTTTGGAAGTAATTATCAGTTTGGCTATGACATAGAGTCGTTGGAATACCAAAGAAAAATCAAACATTTAACATAATACGGAGAAGATTGGACTCATCAAGATGAATATTATCTTATAAAAAAGTAATCAAAAGATTTTTTTTCTTCAACCGAATCCTTCGTTTTTTCCACGAAAAGAGCTCATTTTTCCATGTTGTCAGCATAACGAAGCTCAGAAGGGATCCAAATTTATTTCGATAGTTCTGATGGAGCTACTGTATTCTTTCCATATCTCTCTGGAAGACAATACAATCCTTTCCATGGGTTCCCTGAAAGAGGGTCCAGGTCCAAATGTCTTAAATTCTTTAGCATCATATTGCTAATCACCGTATAGTTCATTCATCACCGATGATTATTTTTTTTCCACCCTTAATCACTCTTGTTATGGGCAGATCCATCTCTTCTTCATCTTGCTCATCCCTAGACTTGAAACATCTTGCAAAAAAGTCTTCCATTGTTCGATATAAGTGTAATCTTTCATCATATAAGGAATGATCTGCATCTGGATATAGCTGTTGAGAAAAATAGAAAGAATCATGTTAAAAATCTAGTCACAATTTTTCAATTCCTTCTCTGGACTAAATTTGGCCTCAATTTCTTGTCCAGAAGAAATTCATTCAAATTTACTATAATTATTGATCACGCAGGAGTAATCATGATTGCTATAGATATGTCCCACTCGAATTTAGAAGCTGAAATGAACCACGTTGAGTGAACTCAATAAGCTAGATTTATCGTAAAGTTTGATTTATCATGGATTTTGTTTGAGGAAGAATGATTTCGTATCGGTAATTTTCTTTCTCATTATTGAGAAAGCTTCTCTTAACAGATTTTTAATTGATTAACTCGGAACAATTTGAGCACAATTAACTGAATGATTTCGGAATTTTGAAATTGCTGATCGTAGTCCAATAGATTACTCAATTCTCTCTCTCTCTCTCTCTCTCTCTCTCTCTCTCTCTCTCTC
>QZCP01000734.1:125934-208651 GCA_003956705.1 Brevipalpus yothersi
TCTCTCCTCTCTCTCTCTCTCTCTCTCTCTCTCTCTCTCTCTCTCTCTCTCTCTCTCTCTCTCTCTCTCTCTCTCTCTCTCTCTCTCTCTCTCTCCAAGTTTCATTGGATCAGGAATGATTAACACAATTCTGTGGAAAGGATCGCAAAACATAACTGCTCAAGCAGTTGAGAAGCTAATAGTGGACCAAAATCAATTACCTGGACTCGAAAAGGAATGCCTCGCATGGTTAACTGTTTCATGAGTAACATGGAATGCTGAATGTTCACTTTGGTATCTGCTGTACCATGAATAATCATCATCGCTTTTTCTCGAAGGGGTCCTAATTCACGAAATAGATCAGTCTTATCGTAGCTGAAAGAATTTAGATGGGAAGATGGCAGTCCCATGGTTTGTTCCATGAAATAAGATGCTGTAAAAGAATGAGAGAGAGAGAGAAAAGACATGAAATTGGGTGGAATGTTACATGTGGATATGAATAAATCACACTAGCCATCAATAATGAATCACTAGTGCCTACTACTATTTGGATCAATAAAAATTTACCATAATTCCGCCAACTTGTTACAGGTGACAATGCTATTCCACAATTGAATGCAGGATCTTTGACCATCAAAGAGGTGACCATATAACCTCCAATCTCTGATCCCCAGAGAGCAATTTTATTTTCTTCCACATAAGATACATGAGATTTAAGGTGCCTTGAAAAGTGAACAAATGAGAAGGAAGATTGATGATATGAAGATGGAATGACATTCAACACACACACAAACTGACTGACAAATGTTCGAATCGAAAAGCTAATATCAAGCAATCGAATTTCGAATAGTTTAATGGTGACAATTTTCATGTTGAATTCAAGGATTTCATATGCCTTATCATGACAAAATCAGAAATCTAGAGGATATGTAGCACATTATAATTGCTGAATAACTTACTTGATTACTTCCAAAATATCATGAGTCTCGTAGTAGCCTAAATTGTGGAATATGGCTTGCTCAAAAGCATGTCCCTTAAATGCTGATCCACGTATATCGATTGAGGCAACAATATAGTCTCGCTTACTGGCAAGATAATAGTCCCAATCCAATCGATTTAAATGAGTTACCGATTGATCATCTGGTTGACTGTTTCTGTGGAAGATTGAATGATTGATTGAAAAATTTTTACAATCGAAATCTTAAGCCAAATGTTGAAGAAGAGCAATATTTTAGAGGTAATCTAATTGATTTTTTCAGTCAATTGAAATTGAAAAGGTTCAATGAGATAGGTAATTCATTCAATTTAAGACATATCTTGATCATGTATACCCATATCTCTTTCTATGACCCTTGTAAGATGAGTTAGCAGCATATTTCAACCAGATCATACATGTATTAATACAAGGATTACTGGATGACAGAGGATGATTATGATACATATATGTATAATAAACTTTATCCAGAGATCTAGAAATGCTCATGAACTTAGAAATGGGGACCAAATGAGTTCAGTTAGTAAACATTCGCCTGCAAGATGGTTTCACTCTCGAAAAGATGCCTCATTTTCTAGTGGAAAATAATTCCCATGAAATGCTTCCTACTTATTTTCTTGAATAATAATGAGACAACCGATCTTGGAAGAAAGATTGGAAATATACAAGCAGCTATGTCAATGTTAATTGCAATTTTTCTTTTTCCATCAAACAGAATAAGACACACACACACACAAGGATCAGAATCTCATGTGAAAAGAGAGGAAGAGAGAGAGAGAGAGAGAGAGAGAGAGAGAGAGAGAGAGAGAGAAAGAAATTAATTGAAAAGGATTGCAATGTGATTCCCTGGTTTACTATCGGTGTCACCATTTTATTTTCATCTTACTCTGGAAGCTCTTCTTCCCTTTTTCGGATCATATTATGGAACAGACAGAATCATTCAAGTTCAGGTTACTAGGCTTGTATGCTCTCATGAGAAACTTTTGGTAAAAGAGAGAGAAAGTGAGAGGAAGAGGAAGAGGATGGAAGAGAGAGAGAGGACAAAATCGATATCATCAGGCAAAATAGGCACTGGAGATGGGTTCATTTCTACCTTCAAGCTTTCCATCTCCTGAGACATTCAGATGCTCTGATTATGATAATGGAGATGAAATCAGGAATAACTATAAGGAACTGTATGTGTGCTTCCAATTTCGCATGAACTTCGGATTATTGTCCCAATTTTGTTTAACACCATCGATGAGTAGTGGAAACTTTTCGAGACAATATTTGGAACACAAGATGTCAAGATTTCCAGATGCTTGTACCCATTTTGAACTGATTTGAGCATGAAGCAAATGAATTCCCTTTTCGGGTCATTGAATTTGAATTCAGAATGAACAGCCTGTTTAACTGTAAATGTCTCCCAGAAAAAATGTGTTCAAGCTTATGAACCTTATTTTCAAATTTCCAAATCTATCCATGGAATCATTTACATCTCGAGAATCACCAAGTATTTTCAATGGTAACATCTATGCACATCATTTAAATTCAAAATTGGATGTCTATCTGAAATGCATCATATTTCTGCATGATATGGTGCAAATATAATAACCAAAGGAAAGATGTTCTTTTCCTTACAACTCAAAAAAGTGGAAGAAATTCCTCGAAATGCTTGAAAAAACTCTTTTCGAGAGTACAATGAGTGCAACACACTCAGAATTTTCATTCAATCAGTAATCTCATAAAAAAAGAAGAATAACTGAATGCACCTAATTTTTTATCAGTATAAATAGCCAAAAAAGATCAATGAATTGTTGAAGCAATGTTAACAAAATCTAATAACATAAATTTTGAAAAAAGGAACAGAAAAGTACTCCTCATTTTTGTGAAGATTTTTGGGGTGAAAAGAAGTAAAATGTACAGATACCATCATTCTATAGAGCATTAGACACTATGAGAACTGAAAAATCTGATCAAATGGGAATAATGGTTCACATGTCGATACCAACAGGGCCATTTATTTAATAACGATGACCACGACCCTATTCAGTGCCATCAAGGCACACTTATTCCTCTGTGAATTCTGCTCGATGGGCATGATTGGTTTGCCAAGGGAATCATTTGTACTTCGTTATTACGATAATATCATCAAGCAATTTTTTTATCCATCAAGCTCACTTATTCTTTTTCTTTTCAACTCATGTTAGATAATCTGTGTGATCCCATTTATAGTTTTTTTTCTCTTTCTCTATTTTTCTCCTTTTCCTCTTTCACTAGTGCTTTATCATTCAGATTGATCAACCAGCGAAATTTAATGTGATATTCATTACGGTAATCAAATTAAGAGAAAAATGATCAAAATGACCAAACTGAGGTGATTTTGTGCTCAAAAAATTTGGTACCCTCGAAAGTACATCCATCCATATGGGAGATATAATCATATACTATCATTTAAATGGATTCATGATTCATTTTTGCTTGTCTCTCTCTCTCTCTCTCTATCTATCTATCTATCTATCTATCTCTCTCTGAATTAAGTAAAATGAGTTCAATCAGATGTACCAATAGTATGTCCTCATCTTCACAAGCAATTTGAGTCAGGGGAACAGATGGATGTTAAAGCTTGATCCCATTGAAGTACAAGTACACATATACACACAAGTGAATGCGTGCAAGAAGAGAAAAATATAACATGCACGCAAACTGGAGCATCATCAATGGCTGGGAATCATCAAAGGAAAAAACTCTTTACATTGTAGAGTGTATGATAATAATGGAGGATGCATTTCTTCTTTCACTTCTTTTCCTTAGTCAACTACCGGAAAGAAGTAATAAAATTCTCTCTCTCTCTCTCTCTCTCTCTCTCTCTCTCTCTCTCTCTTGCTATCCTTCTGAATTCTGGATGAATGAATTCTATTCTCATAGGATTCTCTCTCTCTCTCTCTCTCTCTCTTACTTTGGGCTCTTTTCCCTACTTTCAATTATGTTTAATTGCTGTTGCCTGATGAGCTTTTGAGTGTTGAGATGAAGTTTATGGACAAAATCATCCAGAGCCATAAGATTTGTAAGCCCATGAAGAGAGATTAGGTTCATTCATTCTCATGCAAAACGGATGTGCAAAGCTACTAGAGATAATCATGAGCAAGAGACATGAACAGTGGATAATCTTAAAGTAAATATTGGGGGGGGCATAGATATATACTTACAATCTAACTATAATAGGATATTTGATACTATCTTCTTCATTCAATCCTGGTGGAAGTAATAATTTGACAGGGACCAACACTTGCTCATCGGTGGCCACTTTTAAGTGACGAATTGTTGGCATAGCTCGCTGGGCAAGACGATCGGCAAGTTCAGGAAATGTATTCAAAACTTCTCGAATCTCATTTGTGTCCGTATTTCGTAGCTCTGTTCGTGGTATACCAGGACCGAGACAATGGAGTATGAAATGATATCCGTTTGGTGAAAATTGAGCTTCATTATGCAGACAATCAGGACCCAGATCACATGATAAACATTTGGTTTGTCGCCGGAGACTTTCTTCACTTTCCATATCACCAATTGCATACACATGGCGAACTGCAGCATCTTCCGGGATGTTCGCTTGATAATATCTAAAATATTTGTAATGAAAAATTTGATCAGAAAAACGTTTTCCATTTGAATGGAATATTTTTGGAGAAAGAATGAACTTTGAAAGATGATAAGCTATTCTTAAGACCAGCCAATAGGCCCCCCATAATGTGCCAATGTCCATATCTATTCTGGTGGATGTTACTCCTATCATGCATTCTCTTCAATGAATACTATTTCGAATAGAATAAGATCGAAGGAGAAAGTGAATGATATTCACACAAATTGGCCTATTTTATCATTATTCCAAGTGTTTCGATAGAGAGAGAGAGAGAGAGAGAGAGAGAGAGAGAGAGAGAGAGAGAGAGAATAAGCACTACTGAATGAATTGCTATGCAATAGTGAGTGGTCTCGAGTAAGAAGTCGAGTCTAGAGAATTCTTTTATTCCAACAATATTGATCGGTAAGTCAATCTGAGGAGCTAACAATGATAATGTAGACACATATGCACAAAAAGAAAAGGTGAAGAATTGCTGCGCAAATTACTCACAGTGTCCTATTCCTATGGGCGTACAGCTTGGTGACCACATACTGTCCATGTGTAAGATGGTATCTCTTCACATTTCCTCGTCGAGTGAATTGGATAATGTGATCATAGGTGCCTGATGGGCCATCAGCCACGGGCATGATCATGAAATAGGATTCAGAATCATCACTGAATAGTGGAGCATTATGAATATCCAGCCAACCGAGTTGTGAAGTCAATGATTCTTCCACCAACTGAATTTGTCATAGAGAAAGTAAGAGGAACACACAAGAGATAAGAGAAAAAGATTGAAAATTAGCAATATTATGAAGGAAAGGAAAAGATTTTGTGTCTAAGAAGACAATTGAGTCAGTGAGTAAGAAATATCAAAGAAATGTTCATGATGTTCATCCATTCATTTTGATCTAATCATCAGAATTTTCTCTGTATACATGTGCATGTTAAAAGTAATGGCAGAACACTTCAGTTTCAGTACCAAAATAAAACATTTGAAATTGTAGCTGAGAAACAGAATAGAGATGAAAAAGAAAAAAAAATCGAAGATTTCAAAAGTGATTGAGAAGAATTTTATTCTGAAATAGCCATTTTGAAAGCTGTCATTTAACTTTAACTCGACAATTCAAGCATTCTATTTTGCTTCCGAATATTTTTATTCTCTAAATCAAACGCAAAAAAAGAGAGAGAAAAAAAGAAAAAAAAGATCAGAAAGTATTTGAAATGACAAGTGACAGGCAAACCTTGGTTCCTCTAGTGTTATGTCATTCTGGTTGAGCTGATGATAAATCATATTATGTGTAGACTTTTTCTTTCCACCTACAACATATTCGATATACGAAGTAATCTCATCACTCAGCGGAAACGGAAACAATAAATAAACGCTAGAAACTTGTGAGAGAAGGAGATGGGGAAGATAGTGAGAACTATTGGTCAGATGTATCGATCGATTCAAATGAAAAGAGAAAGAACATCTATTCATGGATTCAGTGGATATTTTATCCTGAGAGAGATGAAATAGTGAACCTAGTAAATTGTGAGTAAAGAATCTTCTCCAAAGACTTCCTTTCATACCAATCATATGTGAAAAGATCGTTATTTATAACTCTGATTTGATATACACTATGTACTTTCAGAGGAGTGAAATCAGGTCGAGTTTGATTTTGTCTGATTTTCGAATGAACTTTCCTCGAGGGAATCTTCTAAAACTCTCTTCTCTTTGCTTCCATCAAGGAAACTTACATGGAAGACTTCATCTGACTTGTGAGTGTTTTCAGTGTTTGGAAAAATATTCTATCCACTCATAATTTAGGTAACATGCTTCAGAGGATTTGGAGAAAAGAACAAGAGCCCCAAGAAGCAAGATGATCAACTAGAGCGAAAGAGTATCAGACAGCTATTGTTTTCAGTCTATGTTTGTATTACGAAAATGAGATGATGCTATTCTCCTGACAGTATTGAGCATGGTGATTGGAATGAATTTTATCCTCACAAAATGATGGGAGAGTGAATGCTAAACAAGTACCTGGGGCAGAAAAAATTCTTTCATTGCAAAAATATTTTCACTCTCTTTCTCTCAATTTCTGTGAAAATGCTTTGAAAAATATTTTTCACATTATTGTGTGCTCTTTTGAAAAATGTTGGATGCAATACATTTGAGAGTCAGATTATACGGTGCATGATTGTGGGAATATGAATGCCTCTATGATTCCAATTTTGATGAAAAGAATCATCATCGAGGGAGTCCTGGTGTACACTGTTGGGTGCATGTCAAATTGGGAAGGAAATTTGAATCTTACCGTACTACATCTCCAATCATGGTCTCCATCGCACAATGTTACTATGGTCAAATTTTGATCTCTATTTGACCACACAACAGCCAAACGATTGAGATCAATCCATTCAACTTTTTTCAAATAATATCCCCTGAAATAGAAAAACATTCGATTCAAGTTTCAATTCATCGGAACATCAAAATTTCTCTCCAAAATTTTTCCGAATTTCAGAAAACTACAGGGTAAGTACAGTGTAGTGTAGATGTGATGTAATGATAAATTGCTATCAATCACAGAAGAGAACATCTGAGTAATGTATCTGTCATGATTGTATCTCTTTCAAGAAATCAAATTAACTTGATCGCAAAATGAAGCATGGCTAGTCTGAATAATAGTCAACTAGTTTTTGAGAGTATAATTCTTTTTATTAGTCGTTTTCCAGACATTTCAGAGTAAATATATAAAGCTCAACTGTTTTTAAATTGACTATGATTATGCTCATGAGAAATTTTGTGCTTAATCATGAGGATTAATGTCCAGGATGAAACTTCTCATCATTTGAATGATCCTCATTTCAATCTTAAAACCACCCACATGCATGAAGGTTGGTAATAGATAGATGCTAGAATATCATAGCATTCTGGCATTTCAAAAGAGTACTCATTTTTTTCGAACTGCCTGGTTTGTTCTCCGATAATCATCATAATTCTACTTGATATGATCTTTCGTTGTTTATACCTCTTCACTGAACTCATTCATTGAAGAACACATCTCTCTGCATTTATTGCGAATCAGATGAACGCGTGTTTTATGGTTTTATGGTTTGGAAACTTTGTTCATGTAATGTAGTGATGAATAGTCATTATGCTCATGTTCAGATTGATTGTAATCATTCATGTACCATGTACATGATGTGAGATTACAGATGAGATATAAAATAAAATACAATTTTTTTGCTTGCTTACCCAGCTTCTAATTTGGATGGTACAGGTAAACGAAATGAATCGATTCGTGATGTTGATTGCATATTGGCAACATTCACACTGACCACTGGATTCACTCGTCCTGGTTTTGGGTATGGATAGTTGATAACTTTGGGAAAGTATAGGGAACCAGGAGATGGATGAGATCTGATGTCATCAGTATTGTTATAGGAAGAACCATAAATGACAATTGGAATTTTGTCCACATGAGTATTATCGAAAGAAGCGTAACACAATAGAGAGCCATCCTTATTCCACCATAAAGCTTTATTGTCTCGTAAGATGAACTCTGGAAATAGAATAGAATACATTCGGGGAATACAATTTTTGAGGTGATATGAATAGAGGTCAAAAATCAATATGAGTAAAGATGCTCATTCAATTGATCATATATGCACACATCCTTGGGTGAAAACTATCTAAATAGAGAGTGGAATTTGGAATAAGCTGGAAATTGTAAAGCAAATGCAATGAAAAGTTAGTGAAAAAGCTAGTGTTTAAATTGATCAATATTCATGAAGCTCATTCAAGAGAAAAGCAAAGTATTCATACACACACACACATATATACATGTATATATATATACACAGATCACATTTATTATTCCCGATGCTATTGTTTCCTTTCATTGAATGTATTCCCTTTTCGCGATTCTCTTTCCAGTTTCTTGTCTATCTCTCTTTTCCCGGTAAGATCTCTCAAGAGGATAAGAGGATAAATCCCAGTTCGAGGTGGGCTAATGGAATGCAATCGAATAAGAAAATTTAATGATGATCTGGAAATCCTTTGAAATAAAATCTTGTTATGATGGAAAAGTGGAGTGATGAAATAAATCTCATTGGAAAGAGAAAAGAAGAGATTCAACAAAAATTTGCTCTCGATGCTTGGAACAAAAAAATCGATCATGAATATTTTTAGCTGAAAATTTTTGGATGAAGTGATAAAAATTAGATTACCAAATTCAAAGAAAAAAATTTTCGGGTTCCAACAATCTTGATGCTTCCGTTCTCAGTAAATATCAAAGAAAGACGACCATAAGAAGATTAAATCTTGTTCTCAAGTATAAGTTCTGTAGGAAGGCAGTCATTGGTGGCATTAGACACAACATAAAGCTTCTTCTGAAGCAAATAAAAAAGGCTAAACTTTATTCTTATTTACACTGATTTTTCATATCAGACTTAATGAAAATATAACAGTATAGTTTTCCAACAGTTCTTGCAAGTCCATCTCCGGAAGCTACTTCATATTACCCTAGAAGTTTTTGCCAGCATCAAACCATTCCCAAGACTGATTCATATCAAGACTATAATAGTGGCAACATTTTTTTTGTCAAATTTCTTCTTCCATCTCGAAAGTATTACTCATACTTTACCCTAGAAAAGATTTCTTGCATCAAGAGTGAAAATATGTTACCCAGAACAACATACACAAGATATGGTAGGCTATATATGAGAATAGTAATCAAACCTAAAGACATAGAGACATGAACTTAATGAAAATCACAAGTCAGTGAGGCAAATGTGATCCTTTCAAGTTGATTCGATTGTTTCTGTTCTCTATTCAGTCTTATATCATGCTTGGTTCTCATTTTTCGTTTCATCGTTTATTTTTTTATTCCTAGTTTTTCTCTTTCTTAGCCATTTTTTCGTTGCTTATTTCTTTTCTTCTTCTTCTTCTACTTCTTCTCTCCTCTTCTCAACTGATATCTGGAAGACTTTGAATGGATGAAATCATCATTACGTCAAGTTTGATCCCCATTTCTGTGTGATCAATCTTCCTAATGGACCTCGGTTCAACAACTACAGAGCAAAAGGATTGTAGCTTATTTTTCTCTTTTCTCTTCTCTCTCTCTTTTCTTTTCATGGGGGAAGAGGTATTTAACGGTTCTTTCACTGAAAGCATTATGAGGCAAAAACCAAGAATCATTCTCTGTTATGATCCGATTTTGAGCCTTGAAACTTTCCTTCATGATCCACTGAAGAGAAGAGAGAGAATTTATTCCTCTATCATGGCGCTGTATTGTTTAGGGCTACCATCTTATTGATGCATACACTCGCTTCTTTTCACTCGAATTATGGCTACTGTACTATTGTGTTCACATGTTCACAGACTGACCAGAGAGAAGATCTTTATCAAGAAGCTCCATAAAATAAGGAACAGCAAACGTGATATCATGAACAGTATAGATCGTGAATCATCGGCTTAAGATAACGATTCAACTGGCTACTCAATCGACAGGAAAAGAGTTTGGTGGAACTTTTCTTCCAATAGTCTCTCAAAATATATAAGAATGGCTCATCACAAGATTCAGCATCTTTGGGATAAAAATTTTTGAGATACATACCTTCATAAAGAATATCTGGAACTCCATTATAGATTTGACCACTTCGCCCGGTTCTGGTAATATGAATGGGTGCGCTTACATTGATCTCTCTCAAATAAATAATATCTCTGTTTACAACCACAAGCTGTGTGTGTGGGTGGTGAGAAAAATGATAAATTGGAGAAGTGAATAAGAATCAGAGTTAGTGAGCCATTGATATTAAATATATAGATATTAAATTAGATGATGTCTTGTGAGAGGGTTTCCATTATTTGGATAATGACAGTTGATATGGTTGGTATACTCACCATCTGGGTGCCAGTAGGACCCCATTCAGCATAATCGATTGTAATGTCACTTGGCATTCCAGGAATTGTGAGTGGCTTAATTTCACTGTTGATCGTACTATATATTTTATATTGAGCCTTATACCCATATCTATTGGTCGGTTTGAGATCATGGACAAGTAGAAGATATTTGCCATCATTTGACAAGCTGTACTTTGAAATTTTCAACCGTGCCTAAAAATTTGAGAAAAATATGAGTACACCACATCAAATTAGACTGATGAAACAGTTGACTTTATCTTCCACCTTGAGGGAAGATGCATGTAATAGATAGGAAAGCTTCATGATAAAATCTGGAAACTTTCTCGTAGAACCACTCGATGGATCATAGGTTGGAAGACAAATTCTAATGATCAGAGAGCTTCAGAGGAAAATGATGAAACTGCAAGTTTCATATGTAAGCAATGACAGCTCTCATTACTTGTGTAAATAAGTGATTCGAAAAGAAGGATGGATAGTTCAGTACACTTCCATACTGAACTATTGAAGATAATTTGATTGGAAAAATTGCTTGTTTATACATACCAGACTTGCATTTGATGCTAAAACTTCTCCCCATTCTGATATCACTTGTGACTTAACGGTTCCATCCGAATCACGGAAGACAATTTTATCACTTGATATCCAGGTGACATTGGAATTTATCCGATCGTAACCCTCCAGAACGACTTCCTCCAATTTGAATCTCTCATTTTTGGTTTTGGACTCTCCATACACTATTGGAGTAGATCATCAAATAGATAGCAAAATGAACAAGGGTGATAGCAGAGATAGATAAATGGATAGATAGGGAAAGAGAGAAAGAAAGAAAGAAAGAGAGAAAGAGAGAAAGAGAGAAAGAGAGAAAGAGAGAAAGAGAGAAAGAGAGAAAGAGAGAAAGAGAGAAAGAGAGAAAGAGAGAAAGAGAGAAAGAGAGAAAGAGAGAAAGAGAGAAAGAGAGAAAGAGAGAAAGAGAGAAAGAGAGAGAGAGAGAGAGAGAGAGAGAGAGAGAGAAACTACTAGATCTAAATTCCAAAAGTCTAAGAAAATGATCCTCAACCATCGAAAACTTTGAGCTAATATGGATCAATTGGACAATTTTTAAATTCAATACTATCAGATATCTTCAAAATGAAGTTTGATTGTATTTGAATTGGAGAGGTCATTTTTTGGGCTCAAAATGTAACAAGATTAGAAAGACTTGAACATAAGAGTAACCTCTCTCACTCTCCTTTGGGAACTAACACTGAAAATTTGGACACCTCTTGGGAATGTGAACAGCTATTTATCATTTTCTTCATTCTCTGAAAGATTCATCACTCAAATGAGTTGACAAGAGGAGAAAAAAAAACGGATTGAGTTTCCTATTTTTTTCCTCTCAACCAGCTTCGCCAGGAAAAGAAAAGGTTGAAGTGAACATGTATTCTGAGTGTACATATATCAAAGTCATGATCAATTGGAAAGGATATGTTGTATAAAGGACGTGTAAGAAACTGGTTGGGTTGAACATGTGAGATTTCGAACAATGAAAAGCATATATTCACATAGACCCCAAAAAGTTCAGTGTAGATTGGAAGAAGATGAGAGGACACACTTACATGGACTGACAATGAAGATGGCAGCGGTTATAATAGAGCAGATAAACAAAATAACCAAAAGTGCGATGAAAATTCCTTTCCAATTTCGAGGCTCAACAGAGGAGACAGCCAATTCCTGTGGTTAGTAGAAGAGGAATCAAAATCAATGAAACTTCAACAGAGCCATATCTCATGATTATCACTGCCGTTTATTTTTGTCACTGATAGAGATGAATCAAGTCACATCGTAATGGAAATATTTCTACTGCATTAAACATTCTCAACGATGACCCAAAGTCACCGATCTCAAAGGTCGAGCTCATCTTTGATGACAACAATAGCAATAATAACAACAATACAGATAGATATCATTTCGGATCCAATAAATAAAAGTATCGAATCAGTTAGAGAATCGGATTTGATTCTCTTATTAACTGGAGGGAAAGGAAACCAACAAACGATAACGTTGATCACAAAAAGTTTAATCAGACGAGAGAGATCACCAAAAAAGCGAACTCAACTCACAAATTCTGGTCAATACTATCGAAGAATTGCGAGTAACTTTATCAAAGATGATACATCCAGTAGAATGTAGACTTGAGAGATTTCTGATTAATCCCATACCAACTGGATCGATTTTTGCATGCGATATTCTTGAAATCAATTTAAACTAGCTAATTTAATTGTCTTGAAAGTATTTCGAAGAAGTTTATGGTTTAATGTTTTTTGAACTCAAGGTATCTACTTGACCATACTTTTGGGAATTCGAGAGATTCCTGGAAGAGGAATTGGCTTTCTCTAGATATCATCTTTTATTCTTTTTTCCATTAATGATCCTTCTTTTGAGCAAATTCACGATAGCATTTATTCTCACCCTTTCATTTGGTAATCTTATAATCCTCAATACTGCTATCAGGAACATGTTTCCCTTCCTCTTCTCTCTTCCTCTCTTGTGAGACAGAATTCAAATCAATCTACCATCAATTCGGGAGTCTTTATTTCTCAGCAAAAGGGTTGAGGGATCCCAATTAATCTTCACTTCTAATTGGTCATTGGTGAATTCACATTGAATCCGAACATCCACTGACAACCAATTCTCAGAATCGCTACAGTTTAGAATACTTTCAGTTTGCACACTGGAAGCATTCAAATGAGCTTGATTGAAAGATATTCTGCATCACCTTGCCAAACTATGGAAGCTGCATAGCATCCATCTACATCCCTGTCAAATCAATACAACACATCTCACACCATCTTTCTTTCTCTCTCTCTCTCTCTTTTTAGTCTCATCGATTCTCTACTTTCAGTCATACACAATGCATAAAAATGATCTGGAGCACTCAAAAGAAGATAAAAAGTCATGGTAAAATGATAAAACTATGAATTAAAGAGAGAGAGAGAAGAAGAATAGCTCGTGGGAAATCATCACTACATGAACATTCAATAATATGATATTCCAATAGAAATTGCCATAAAATGGCAGTGTTTTTCTTTCTTCTTTCCTCTGTCTCAAAGATGGGTGAATTATTGTTCGTGCATCATTGGAATATCTGATAAATTTGCAAAACTATTCGTAATTTGCACGCGAGAGATTTGAGAGAGGATGAGGAGATAATTTTCCAAGAATACTCTATGCATGCACGTTAGTAATGATACAAATTTTTTTCCTTCCACATTTTCTCATATACTACCATTTGAATCCACTTTTTTTGTATCCTCATTTTTTTTTATCTCGATCTTTTGTCATTCAAACATAGATATTTATTTTCCAGATCATCATTTGATGATGGATAATAGCTCGTATGAACGACACTCGAAGTCATGGATGACATGTTAGGTATCAGTTCATTGAAATTTCATCATTTATGATGGAATGATACTCTAACTACATCTTTTATTCAAAAAGTTTTGGGATCTTTCGCACTTCTTATGAGCTTTGATATGATCTCAGCGAGAAGCTGAATACTGAGAGTTTGTGATATAATTTTGCTTCACGAACTTCCAAATACACATGATAAAGGTGTTTTGGAGTGAATGTTATACTACCCACATTCTAGTAACAAACATTTTACGCTGTAATTTCTTCTTTATTAGATTCAATATCCATACTAGAATTGTATTTTCTTTCCTCAAATCATTGCTTGGATATTCAGCAATCTTACCTCTTTGAAACCATCCATTTTCGGGAATGAAATTGAAAGAGATAGCTTGCTTTATGATTAAATGGATAACTTATGGGGCCAATATGATGTTCCAACTGGCAACAAGTGAGCACAAAAAGAATACTGTCATTAACATGTAAATTTTATTCATACGTTGTACTTTTCTCACACCAAACAGTGATAATGTTGGAAGAAGAATAATTAAATTGGAAAAAAATTTATCTTTTTCACTGTTTTGATGGACAAAAGCTTCTGAACACTGAAAAAGGCACCATAGAACGAACACCAAAATTGACACTTTCAAAGCTGGTCTTTTTGGCTATTTTCTCGATTATTTCACTTCATCTTCAACTAATATTCTCATGAATACATTTTGAAATGAAATTTTGTATGCATCGAAACATTATACACTGGAAGCATTTTATGGTGAATATTCTTCACACTCGCACTCGATGAAAACATCATATGGTAAAGAATACTTGACCGCACTTTTTGATTCAATTCTTTGCCTATGAGATTCCTTGGAGCAAGTGCTCGAATTCTACTGAAGGAATGCTATTCTCTTGCTCTCTCTCTCTTCTGAACACATATTTTCACTCATCTCTTCCATTTCTTGCGCCTATTCAGTTGCATCATTCTATCTTGAACTTGGTGTAGAACGAGCCAATGCCAGTTAGAATAACAGATCGATACAAAAAAGAAAATCTAACCGCCAGAGAGCACTAGCCCTATGAGCTGGTCTGAGATTTTCGTTTTTTCGATTATTCCTCAGAAACTTTCAGCAAATATTCTTTGACGCAAGAAATATCATACTGATTGATAGTAGCAGCTATGGAAAAATAGAAAATAAGTATATGTTACGTCCAAAAACAAGGTATAATGAAATTCGCTAGTTTTAATATCATCAATGAATAAAAATATCAATGATTAATATCAATATTGATAATCAACAATAAGAATATTCTATTCAATCGGCAGGATTCCTTAGATTTTGGATCTAGTTATCTCACTTTGAAGCATAAAGTTCTCTCTCTCTTTCTCTCTCTCTCTCTCTCTCTCTCTCTCTCTCTGAGTTCGAAAAGAATATAATCGAAAAGTTCAGTCTTGATCACTTTAAAGCTAGATTGCTTGGATTTTTGCAGAAGATTCGATTTTAATTGTCTCTGTGAACTTTATCACAAAACTAGGTCTTATGGGAGCTGATCCTTTTTCACCTGGAATTTTACAGAATTTCCCCTGAAAAACTATGTCATAATAGCATCATCAGTTGTCCAATTCTAAGTATTCCTTAGTACACCTGTTGTGGGTGGTGAGACTCAATATCAGTGACACCCATTCTTAATTATAAATTCCAAACAGAATACTCCACCTGAGTACTATTCTCACTCATATTTTGTGCCATTTGTAGCTCCCTAATAAATTCGATATAAAGTGTATCATCAAGTTTTAAAAATCACATTCGTTAGTAAAACTAAAGCAGACTATCATCATAATTAAGACGACTATATTCATTAACTTTTGATCATGATCTCTCGACATTGTTTGTTATTTATCCTTTCATCTATTGTTATATACGATGGTGAGTTGGGATCAATACTAATGAAAAAATTTTAGTAAAATTCCATCTTTCCAATTCATCTACCTAAATTTTCAGGATGTCAGGCCAAACTTTTGACCAAAGCTGATTTTTCTGATGCCTGCAAGGAAGGAATTGATCTCTCATTCCGTGGATTCAATGATTCCGATATAAACGAATTGTTGGCCAAAAAATTGCTCGACAAGTATGTATCAGATATGGAGCCCGTACAACTACGTGGCGGTATGCCCAATGGCAATTGTGGTCAAAACTCAAATGGATGGTGTCAATATGGTGTTATGGATGATCTATGGATATTGACCAAACAAGTGATTTGGGTCATATATAAGGTTCCCTTTTTCATCTTTGGTAACCCTATTTCACCCTATCCAAACCAAATGCCCTATGGTGGAAGCTATGGTGGGGACAGTTACAGTGGCAGTTATGGTGGCAGTTATGGCGACAGTTACAGTGGTGGCTATGAGCCCAGCTATGGCGGTAGCTATGGAGGTGGCGAATCATATGGTAACAATTATTATGGAGCCAGATACGGAACTGGTAATTTATACAACCAATATGTTAATTGAATGATAAATTCTAATTTCATCTCATCTAATAGCTGGACGTCAATCTGCAACCTCATTTGGTCAACCACAACCGGCGGCACCTCATCGTGGACCACAAAGATTTGGTCGACGTGAATTGGTGGCCACATGTGATCGAATCGAATTTCCGGCTGTATTTGATATCAGAAATCTTCGAGATGTTGGATCATTTGTTCGTGGTCTCAAGTTGAGGAGTGATATTCGAATTCCTCAAGCTATTATCAATGGTATCTCAAATGCTCTGCGTTTTGGTACCAAAAGCTCTAAGAAAGCTTCTGCAAGCTCAAAACCTTCAGTAGATTCATCTTCAGCATCGTCAACATCCGTTGATGATCTATCTTCCACACTGACCGATGATTTATCTTTCACACCGGAAGATGATCTGCCCAACACTCGAGATGAAAAATTTCCCGAGATGGAGAATCCACCGATTGAGGTGCCAGAGGATCTTCTGACCGAGCAGCCAACCGAGACAAATACTGAGAAACCTTTATCTTTATGATTTCAGAATTAAAAAATATTAGTTTTCACGATTCCAAAAAATTTGCTGCAAAAAATGAAACAGATATATATCACCAAATGTAGCCTAAAAAATCTAGAATAAATTCCACTAGATATCTCTCTAATTGTTTGATAGGAAGTGATTCTTAATTGTGATATTTTTGAAAAATTATTACAATATGATCAGATCATTGTTGCAATTTGCTCAATATTCCATTTTCAATCAATAAAATGAGAATTTTGAATTTAACTTCAGTTTAAATTTTTTCAACCGATTACTATTCTGTATACTTTCGATAGCTCAGAAGCTAAAGTTGTCCTAAAATTTTGCCAGAAATTCGTTTTAACTACTTGATTTGATCCAATTCTGATAGTCAAATATAATTTCAATAAAACTTTTGTCCATCCAGCATCTAATAGGCAATATATTCCATTCAAATTCATGGAAAAGTTTCGAGATCTGAGCTCTGAATAAAAATGAGTATAAATCATTGATCCATACCATAGGAAAATCACTTTCAACTTCAATCTTGAAATTTTACCCAAAACCCATTGACCTCATGATTCTGTTTTGTCTGATAACAATAAAAAAAATTAACATGTTTCACACAGATCTTGATTTCAATCTAGTTCATTTTGCACAAGTGTTGATGCTAATGATGCTAATGCTTGAAATCATTAGCAAGTGTTTATGAGATATACTTTGCACTTAATCAGTTGCAGTTCATCTTTCCAGTTGAACTACAAAACAGCACTAGATACTTGCCAACATGAAGTATTCCTTAATACTGTTATCATCTCTATTTTTCAATTGTGCTATTTGCCTTCAAGGTAAGTCCAATGAAAGCTGGAATAATCCATTTGCTATTCTTCCAATTCTGCTGGAAGACATTTTACCTCGACCGATAACTAGTAAGTTTGTTGGTTGAAAATTTCAGAGAGAAGGCTCATCCATTAAGCATATTCAAATTTTTTCAACCCATGAGATAGACAAGTGAAATGCTGTGCTTTATCCAAATTTTGAATTTCAAAATTTTTGTATATTCCCAGAGACAACTTTTGATACGCCAAATCAGCAAAACAGTTTACTGCAAATCAAGAATCCTCTTGTTGAAATATGTGAGGAAACTTTCCAGCTGGTCAACCAAGGCGTTAATCTGACCACTATCGAGGACACTTTGGTGAGAAAAATTAGACAGCCTAAGCAAGCATGGAAAGCTGGTAAGGAATGGTATTAGAGATTATGATTCATATCTTTCAAGTCCAACTATTCTCCAATTTAGAGAAGAAACCCAGCAAGAGTAAAGCGAAGAAATCGAAAAAACCTTCTTCAAATTCAGATAAGTCTCGAGAACAGAGCAAAAAGCCGATTCGACCTATTTCATCAACCAAACCACAGAGTAATTCTCAAGCAAAACATGGTAAGATTGTATGATAATTATGATAGGGTTTCTCTCGCTAATTAATTCTATTCAATCCTATTAATTTGACCACCTAGAAACCAAACCAATCAGCTCATCTCGTCCAGGCCGAGGTAAAGTTTCAGTAAAACCAAGTTCATCCAAACCTAATCCCACAGCACCGGAACGCAAACCAGAGAGACATCCGCAAAATGACCCAGAAAATCATCAATCAAGACCCCAGAGCCAGGTAAATAATTTTAAATAGTAGCTATTTTGAGATGATAAACAAGCAGTAATTGATGGCTATATAAATTTTTTCCAATCAGAGTGGCTTCGAAAAACCAAGAGATAGGCCTCAATCAAATCGACCTCACCCTGTGGTTAATAGGCCTCCACCAGAATCGGGTGAGGATGAAGAAGATGAAGAATATCATATTCCCAAGCAGGATCACAGACCTCCTCAGGGTGAATTCCAAGTTCTCCCACCAGTAGCTGGTAGACCACCGGCAAGGCCTCCAACATCAACACCCAATAGACCTACCTCTTCCACCAGACCACCTTCATCACCTCCGAGAGAGGATGAAGATTTTCCACCAGAATCCATGAGACCTCCTCATTCTGATAGACCTTCTAGACCACCAGTATCATCTGGTGCATCATCATCATTTTTTGATGGAGATGAAGATGATGAAGAGGAGGATGAGGTGAATTTTGATGATGAGGAAGAAAATTATCCATCAAATACCGATAGACCACAACAATCAAGACCTCCACAATCTAGTAGTAGTAGACCTTCCACAAGACCACCCACATCAACTCTTGGTGGTCATCATCAACAGCAACAGGGCCCATCACCACCTTTGGATGATGAATTTGAGGACGAAGACGACGATTCCTCAGAATCATTCACTACAGATGAATTTAATCCGGGTTTCCAAACAGAACAATTCAATCCAGGTTTCCAACCTGATAAATTCACTCCCGGAATCTCTGGATCCAGCCCAGGATTCCCTGCATTTGACAATAGTCCCTTCAGTCCATTCGGCAACAGTCCTGGTATTGGCAACAATCCACGCCCACAGACAGGACCATTCGCAAATGATTTCAATCCAGGCCTCCAGCCATCCTATAGTGGTAGGCCAAATCAAGGTTTCATACCGGAAGATGATGACGATGACGATGATGAAGATGAACGATTGCAATCAAATTTGATGGTGGATGATTCAGGCCCAGGACCACAGGGGCCACTTGGTCCTGATTCTTCAATTGGACCATATGATTTCGCTAACGATGATGGCTATGAAGAGAGTGGCTATGTTCCAGAAGAGTCAGATTATGAGCCTAATATTCCAAATTTTGAAACGGAGCGTCCACCATTGATAATCACCAATCTAGGACCACAAGGAGGAGGTGATTCACTGGAAGGATGGGCTGTTGGTCCTGATGACAATATTGGAAGTGATCTTGAGGCTGAGGAAGATGATGAATTGAGCGATGATTGGGGTATGTTGAGGTATCACTACTGTACCCTCAACCTTTGACCGAGCCAAGTTTTGCAGTGGGGAATATTATCAGACAAAAACTTTAAATTCCCTTTTGCATAGTCCTTATTTTTTCTTCTATCCCCATTGACAAGTAAACTTTTGATTTTTTCAGATGATTTCCGTCAAAATTCAAACAACAATGGTTTTTCTAGTCCACAGCATGGCCATAACCTAGGTCATAACCCAAGTCATAACCCAAGTCAAAACCCAAGTCAAAACCAAGGTCACCATGGTAATGGTCAAGCCATTTGAATTCGAAATTCGCTTTAATCGTTATTCTTTTTTTTCAGATCAACCACTGAACAATTATAATTACCATGGTCAGTATCTAAGAGATGTGTTTTTTGACACAAAATGTGTTTCACTAAATGTGGAAAATTCAAATAGCGTATCTGATCTTTATCATGGAAACTAAATTTTAATTCCTTTCCCTAGATTCTGAAGAGCATGATGAACATGGGTCTCAGAGCTCAGGTAATACTGATATGCTGAAGTATAGCCGTGATGATTCTCAATTTATCATATTCTTAATTTAGATGGAAATAGTTGGCTCAATAATAACTTGTTCGGTGTGATGTCAAACGATGTGGTTCGTGATTTTGTTCATAATCTGTTGAAATTCCTTGGTGTTAGACAAAAATTTGGTTCACAAAGATCTGAGATTGTTTCTGGTGTTGATATTGCCCGCAAAAAATGCGCTATTCTTGATGTAACTTATTTCATTCCACAATCATCGAAAAGCGATGGCAATGTTAAATCTTCAAATGTTTTGACAGCTTCTGCTGATAAAACTAATGAACAACAATCAACTAGATAGATCAGCTTAAATATCAGGCATTCCACGGAAGAGCTCAATGAAATGGTAATCGTAAATGGTAAAGTAATCTCAGATGAGCTCAAAGTTCTCAAGATCATGAGAATTTTAGATTTATTAAAATTATTACTCCAAAACAAAAGAAAAAGTGATCAAAATAATCTTATCAATTTAAGGGACATGAGATAATCAATGTGTTTGTTTTCATTTTTTCCAATGAGAATGATATCCATAACCATACCCCAATCCACCATAGCCACCATAACCGCCATATGGATAACTTCCATATCCTGAATAATGAATAATGATAAAATCAATCATGAACTTTTCGAAAATCAGTCTCAATTTTCAGCCTCACCATAGCCACCATAACCAGAGTAAGGATAATTGTACGAATAAGGACCTAGAAGATAATGTCAAAAATTTTTCCCATAAATCTTTGTTATACTAAATATGATCTATTCCATGAACACCATGACGACACTTAAAAAGAATATCTGATAAGTTTCTCTCTTTTCTTTATCAGAAATTCTTATATTCAAATACACCATGACCAGGCTAGTCGATTGTTCATGTCCTGATGTTAGCTCATGCATGATGATTACAATAAGAACCTTGAAACATCATTCCTCAAGATTGTCAAAACTCATCTTTTCGACGGTTTTTATCCATATCTATTCAGGCAGAACTTTCGCTCACCAAGGCTGAACGAAGCCACTGTCTAATTAAGCTTTACAAAAGTTTTCAGAATCTTAACTACTCCTTGATTGAACCATGAGAGAACATTTTATTATCACTCATTCTAGGAAAATTAATGATTCCAGTGCCCCTGGAAAAGAATGGAAAGTGATATGTTATACTCACTTAACCCTCCATAGCCTCCGTAACCTCCGTAACCCCCGTAACCCCCATAACCTCCATAGCCTCCATAGCCTCCGTAGCCTCCGTAACCTCCATAGCTATCATAACTGGAGATAGATGAAATGAAATACGGGAAAAAGTGATCTGGTATTCAAATCACGAATATTCAGATGATACATACCCATGATATCCATAATACGGATTACTCAGACCTGAATAATTGCGAAAAAAAGTGTATCTATCAATAATAGTCCGGTGAGGTGACGATTTGAATTATCGATAGCAAACGTTATCGTTCTTTAAAGAGTTGGAATGCTTTCTATTGATCAGATAGAAGTTGGTCTAATAACAGATGATCTTGGTATATGGGAAACTTACCATAACCTAAGGAACCATATCTGAGACCGTTGATTGGGATGAAATTTGACAATAAATAAATGGTTATCCACAGTGAAACGATTAATGATGTATTAATTTTGAGTTCCTGTAATCCAAAATAATTTCAGATGAAGTTTTTTACTCAATAACACTCTTCAAAATTATCTCTCAGCTCATTTGAGAAACTTTTTATCGTAATTTTTTTCTGGACCGATCAACGATCGAAACATAATTGTAACTCATGTTATCCATATAAAATCAAATGAATCTTCGAAAAAATCATGCAAAACATACACCCAATAGATACACAAACATGTATATAAATATATTTTGGAAAACTCAATTTCATTTTGACCAAGAGTGGAAAAAATTTGAAAGCAGAAACATAATTTATCTAACTCACTTTTTGGAACATTGTACGTATCGAAAATAAGAACCAAACAATAAAAATGGACAAAACGTAGGATCAATAAGTCAAATCAATGGTAAAAATTATCATCACAATTCGATGATATTGATGCTGTTTGAATTGATTGGGAAAAATATTTCGACTAGTCACTCTCACTCTCAAATCACAATGAACATTCCCTCATTCTCTCTCGCTTTCTCTCTCTCTCATAACACCAAAACATAATCATCTACGTAAACGGCCTTAGCTCACCCCTTGATCAGGATGCAAATGAAAGAATTCCGCTTTGTAATTGTAATTGTTTTACCACTAACATAATGACCTGCATGGAATCCTCCGAGTCTCTCTCTCTCTCTCTCTCTCTCTCTTTGGTAGTAGTAGATCTTCTGTACATTTACCCGAAGCTTTAACGATGAATAAAAAATGTTAATAATGATGATAAAATGCATCGGGTATTCGTTACGCTATTGAACTTCATCCATCATTAGTTCAATTCATGCGAGAATTTTTTTCTCTTTCTGTTTAACGATTTCTGGGCCAAAAATTGCGGAAATTATTTATTGGCTTTTGATGAATGATTTATTTTTTTACCGTAATTTCCCTCTGTTTTGGGAACAACAGTCAAATAGCTGGATAGCTTCACCTAATATTGATATTTTAAAGTTTTTTCCCTTCATGATGACTTCAATGGTGATTGACTGAATTCTAGACATTCAGTTTTCTTCATCATCTCTATCGCCCTCAAACGCTTAAGGCATATATAAGAATGAATGGAATGAAGGCTAAAACTTGGTGTAAAAGGACAATATTGTATTGATAATAATAGTTCGGTTGTTGTTTTTTGAAGGTTCAAATGAATACATGAAAATTCCCATATTCACAGTTTGCAAAGCAATTCTATTGAATTCTCAGATAATCATACATTTCATGGTTAAGGAGAAAAAAAAGATCGGATCATAAAAGTCGAAAACTAGAAAAACTCAGCTTCATTTCATGGTTTTCTACTATTCTTATGATATGACTACTAGAACTTTTTGCCATATCGTGCTTCCACCTCCTTTTGTCGACAATCCAATCCATCTCTCAGATTTTCAATCTGAAGATGTAGCAAAAAATCGTGTAACATATTTCTTCGCTGAATGGCCACATCATAGAGAAAATCTTTCACCATATTGGATTGACGAAGATCCAAGTGGGATGGAAAATGAAGATCAGTACATGAGTTGGCAATGTCAAACAATTTCTCGGCTTGCAGTGAGCCTCCATCAAACATTTGGGCTTGCTCTTGTGCCGTTTTGTCCTCAATTATTAGTGTTTTACTGTTACATGGAAGTTTAAGTAATATGAGAGGAGAAAGTGCATGAGCTGGACAATTGGAATTGGGTTCTGGTCCAGATCTTTGCAGTGATTCCATGGCACATAGAAAATTCTGAATGTAATGAACGAAGAATACAGCTGTTATCATCACAATATGTGGTTTTATAGTTCTCATTTCTTACCATTTCCAGAGCAAATGCATCAGCAATTGATCGAAGTCTTAGGGTAGCATGTTCAATGTTCTCGTAGGTTTCATTTCGATCTATTAATCGAAGTTTCATGGCATTAACAACTCCATCCAGATCATTAGTTTCGACCACCGAATCACAAGCGAACCCGAGATCTTCATTTCTCAAAACAATCGCAAAACTCTCTGAAACAGATGGAAAAGCCATCAGAATATCGAAAAATCTGAAAATACTTGCGAAGAAACCGAGAAAAAGTCACAAACCATTGATTAGCAAAAGTCCAACTCCAAAGAGAAACGTTATAATTGTTGGAATCATTTTTTAAACAATTAATTTGGATCTTCACTGCCAACTCATCCAATTTACATATGGAACTTATATCATCTCCAAACAATCAGTGTAATCTCTCAATGCCAGTGATTCATTTACCATGGTTATCACCCATTTTCATTTACAGTTAACATCTGGCTATATGAAGGATATACCGTTTGTACCGTGTGTCTAGGTCGATGCTCTTCAAAATCACAATTTTTTTTATGGAGAGCCAATTTCTTTACAATAGAAACACAATGTAAAAATTTGAACATCTTAATCCAGCTTGCTGATTTATATAAGACCCCATTAAAAGCTTTGGTGGAATCAGGCCCTCTTTTCGATCTTGAAAGATTGTAGTCTCAAACAGTGTCGAATTTTCCAATTGAGATGATTTCTTGAATCAAATTGGATGATAATGCGATTTTTTTATAACTAGAAGAAATAGTTTTCACTATTCTGATTCTAATTTTACTCGATTCCTCACTTTTCTCAATGGAATGGCTATCAAGGTTTGCACTGATCTGTAAAAAGCTGGTTACCAAATACGAATCTCTTTCACAAAGGAACGGAATTAAGGATTAAGATGAGGAAACATATCTGATTGCCATCTACTGAATCTTATAAATTTTTAAGTTCTAGTCTTAAGAATTCATTTGATCGTCAGTTACTTGGGTTCAATTTTGGCAACATTAATTCCACAAATCAGTGTATTTAAGGTGACTAGCTAGATTCTCATCATTCCTTCTTGATCTACGTAATCCACCTTATCAGTGAATCAAACTTATTTCTCAGAAACTTCAATTCAATAATGAAATTCCATCTAATTACAATGTAACAATTATGAACCATTTTCAAGTAAGTAACACCGGTTTTTATTGTTTTTTCACACATATTAGTTAGGGTAAATCTATTTTAGCTATTTTTCGAGACTGTAGAGAATATAAATATAATTTCATAAAATATATACTATGATTAAACGAGATAGTAATAAAATATATTTATATTACATTATATTTTATATTCATTCTTCCCTGAATTGAGCTTTAAAGCTCCAGGGTATCAATAGTAATCTAAATCGTTTTATAAATCTCAATCCAGTCTTATGCGAGGCTGGTCCAAAATTTGTGCTATCAGCCTCTGTGGAGTGTCATTTATGTTCAATAAAAGGGGAAACTGAAGGATTTCACATATATTTCTGGATGAAAATAGAAAATTCTTTATGGAATCCATCACCGGTTTCAATGGATGAAGCCCCTGGTGAGATTCAGGTTGCTCTTTCGGTGGCTTATTGGAGATAGGTTTCCCGTGGGTGGGTTTCTCTTGTGAAGATTGATCTGTAGTAAGCTCAGTAGAGGCAAGTTCATCAGATAGAACATCATCAGATGAAATATCATTGGATGGTGATTGATCAGAGGAAAGTTGATCTAAAGGAGCCTCATCAAAGGGAAGCTCGTCCAATAGAGGGTCCTTTGTAAGAGATGTATCCAAAGGTGTCTCATCTGAAGCAGATTGATCTGGAGTAGGCTCATCTGTAGTAGTAGGTTCCTCTGAATTGGGTTCATCTTCCTCTTCATAGTGAAAATCAGACTGTTCATGTGTCGGCTTATCTACTGGATCGTCCTCATAAGTGTTCTGTGGTTGCTGTGGTATCAGAAAATTTTGTCCCTTGACTGATAGAAAGAAGCCATCAATCAATCTTTTAATCAGTTCCGCTATCTTGGCTGAAAATTTTTTAATCTTGCTTTCTTCAATCTTTTGGGCTCGAAGATGTTGCTCAATCCTGATTTTCGTTTGTTCAAGCTTTCCACCAGACTCTTTGTACGCTTTGCATGCGAATTTTAGATCACTTTTCCCGAGGATCAACGATTCTGAACCTACGATAATACCAGCTGACATCTACAATTTTAGAACAAGAAATGTGTACACAGAGAATAGTCTTACCTTGAATAGAACATAGCATTACAAGGAATCCAATGGATACCAACACGATAGATATACCCATAGTCGAGAGGTTTTTTTCCTTTTTCAACTCCAGCTCAAAAAAACATTCTAATTAACTAATGGGAGATGAGAATACAATTATATACTTGCTGTGTTCGGCGGCGCAGCTTACTTTCCCCCCTCTGGTGAATAAATTATCTGTCGAAAAACTTTAGTTCATCAAAGTTTTTCCAGTATTTCACTTCTAACGACTGATGCGATAAAAACCAATCGATCAATCAGTAGAAGGGAAAAAGTCTCTGAACTTTCGATTCAAATGTAGCGAATAAATAGATAAATAAATAAATAAATTGACTTCGATAGAATGCAAAAATCACACAATTAACTGTATACTGAACAACCCCCAACCTGGATCCATCCAGCTTTCTCAAAGTTTCGTAATTTTACCTCAAATGATGAAAGTTATCTGTAATACAAGTTGAATAAAGTATACATGTGGCACAAGAGATCAGAAGTTTTACGAGACAATGGAGTTTCACTTGATTATGCCACTTTCATTGGATAAATTATTGCTTTTAATTAGCTATATCTAATAAGATTGTGTAATATTTCTACCCTTCCTATGAACTTTCGATTGATATCGATAATGGAGATTTCATGCTTGACAATCATTTATCCAAAATTGGTCACTATTCTGAGAACCAGATTATTCAGAATATTTCTTATCACTTAACATTCATATATCAAATTAGATTTTACATTATATCATAAGATATGTATGTATGAGTGATGGACAATAATTATCTTCACACATTACACAACATAATGATCATCTTTTAACATAGATGCTCATGTTCAGAGGCAACTTTATGAAATCATCCAAACCATCGCATCTGTTTAGTTCATTGACAAAAGCAATTATGTATTCATTAATCAGATGAGCAAATTGATCTACATACAGCAAATGGTGTCCCACTGAAATATGGTGACTTATGAGATTTACTCGACTTTTTTTCGGATTGGTAGTTGATATTTACTCAGAAAATTAGGGCGAAAAATGCATCTCCCTAGGAAAACAATTGAAATATATCCTTAAGATTATCTTATCAGATTATTTTATTAGAAATTCACAATTATTTTTTGACTAATAAAATTTCAAAGAAAACAATTCTGTTAAAATTGTGATATCGAATCATATTATTCATTTATTTCAAGGACTCTCTAGACCGTTCAGCTTCCAAGAAATGTACAAACATTTTTTGTCGCTGAATAATCAAATCGAGCAAAAATTTTCGTACCTGCTGAGGTTTGTTCAGATCAAGTAGGAATGGAAATTCTATTTGACGACACATCCCCTTCATTTGATCTAAAAATCTGTAAAATGATCGATTGATAAATTCAAGGAACATTTTCCACGGGGCTTCCATAGAGTTCTTCAATTCTTCCTGATTAACCAATTCACCGGCGTTCTCGATACTCAGAAAATCTGATGGAATACCTTCTATAGTGGGTGGAGAAATACCTTCAGCTTCAAAAACTACCGAAGGAGGACCAGTAACCACGCTTACACTTGGCATATGGCTTGATATCTCATTCAATGACGAGGCAACCACATCAGTGGCTGTTTGCTAGGGTTTACAAAAATGATAAGAATGTGATGAATTGATAAAAAATATCATGATACATGTAAGTACATTAGTGTATTCACCTTAAGATAATTTTTATCACCAAATTGACTGGTCATTGCCATCACAAGTCGTCCAATTAGCGATGAATTTTGATCCAATTCCTCTTTCGTAACATGCTTAGCCAATAGTCGATCATATAGTTGAACAATTGTTTCGTTCACATGATGATTTGATTCGGTATATGTTTTACAGATGAATCGTAGATCATCATTTTTCAGGATGATACCTTGGCATACTGAAAGATATACCGGAAAGAGATATTAATAAAGGAAAAGGTGAATAAAAGATCGATATAATTTGAAAAATAATCACATATTCACCTATTATATAGCAGCTCAGCACAATCAAGAGTTCCTTGAAAACTTTCATTTCAGAAACAATATTAAAAGTTACAGGTGTGAATGAAACTTCAACCAAATGAGCTGACTTTTTATCTCATTCCAAGTATCTCTCTGGTTTTCATGACAATATGTGATGATCGCTTGAAATGATAAAAAAAGCTTAAAATTAAATTGGAACATCGCTTAGAGACGAGACTGATGTAAGTATCTACATGATGACTGTACAAAGGGTTTCATTTAGATTCGGATAAAAGAATTACTTATTTATTTATTGTTCGACTTCAGATCGGGTGAACGAATATCCTCTAAACTTTTTGGATAAATCATACAATCACATTCGAATTATCAGGAAATTTGGTCAATTTTATCTATTCAATTTTTTATCATGCACACCGATGGAAAATGTTTCAAAATTTAAACTTTTAAGATCATTATACCAGATATTCATTTTCTTATTCTGTTTGGTTTCTGAATAGGATGTCTTCATCCATTTTCAAACTCAATTATCTCGTTCACAAAACTCAAGAAGAACTTTTTCTTTTTCCCTTCCAACGAAAGTAATAAATATTCCCAATTAATATTGGTATACTTATAGTGGTTGAAAAAATCTTTCACCTTATCTTTATTTGAATACATTTTTTGACTAGTGTAACCAAGTCGAGACCCTTGCCATGGGTCCAGTGTTTAACCAAATTCAAAACAATTCAAGTTTAATTGCTAATCGAAAGTGGAAGATGATGGATGTGGATCTTCATACTTTCTATTCTCTATTCTCTCTCTAGTTTAACAGGTCAGAATGTTGTTATGAAGATGATGGAATAAAAGACTCAAACTTTCGCTCTGGAAGTATCAACTTCAAACTATTTGTATGGTTTTTATCCAATGATGTAACAAAAGGATAGATATCACCAATTGAAGCTAATTTTAGATTGTAGGTTTATTTTTTCCATATGATTTATGATAAATAAAGATATCGATTGGACAGTTTAATATATTAAATGAGCAAGATGAATCTTTTCTAGTCTTTAAAATTATCTGAAGAAACCAGGATATTGCCTTCATCTAATTAGAGGAAAATTATCGGGGTATATTCTAATGGCTTATTCTAATGGAAATCCTAAGTCAAGCATATAATTGAGCTATTGTATTTTAGCATTTCGGCTTGTGATTATCTGATGTTTCACATAAGAAGCAAGAATTTCGTTCTTCTGTTCAGTTAAACTATTGAACAGATTACTAATCTGCTTGGGATCATCGGTTTCTATTGAGAGAGGGAATCTGAGTTTGCGACATGATGTTTTTAGTCCCGAAAAAAATGATGCCAGAAGTGGGCCAAGATGTCCTAATCGACCGTTTGGATTGTTTACCGAATTACCATTAAAATTTGGTGGTTTCCAACCTTGTCCAATGTTGTTGAAGAAAGCTGCTGGTGATGGTGGCTTATTATTAGGATTACCCCAATCGATTTTCCCATTAAATCCTGGGAAGACCGAATTTGGCTTATTTTCCGGTAATTCTTGTCGAGGAGCTTCATCTTCTTCCTTTTCTTCATCTTCATCAATTGAATTATAATCACCATTCTCTTGGATTGGTGGATACTCTGGTTCTTCAACCTTATCATTTTCGATTGGAGTAACTATTGGTTGACCAACAGTTCCAACTGCCGGCTTGGTACCATTTGTTTCCGTTGTTTCTATACTGGAATTGCCTCCAGCCAACAGAAATGATACAACAAATGGATAGAATACCTCTACTTTGAAACCTGGTTGAGCACCCATTGAAACTGTCGGCCCTTGTGAACTTGTTGATGCACCAGCATTCAACGGTTTAGCCTACAGAAATTAATAAGAATATGAGAATATAAGGAATAAATGCTGCCTAATTTGACAGGAGGAAGAAGATTTTCTCAAAAAAGTATCACAATGAATCAAAAAATTTGTAATTTCATCAAGTACAATGCTATCAGCAACCACTCAATAAATCGAAAATTATCATGTATCAAGATGGTAAAATATTCTACTCACCCTGAGGAGGGCAACTTTACTGGGATTCTCTGTGATTTTGGCCACTATTTTCTCTATTATGGGTAGGTTTCGTTTGTATTCTTGATTTGAAATTTCTCGTCCAAATAATTCCTCTCTCAAACGTTCCATGGTTTCATTCATTTCACCAGTTTTCTGGAATGATTGACAAACCATTCTGAGGTCATCCTGGTATAACACTACACCATTGGCTCCTGGTTGACAAATGGAAAAACATATCATCCCATGAATCAACTGTATATTGTTTACGGTACTATTGATAGTATTTTATTTTATCATATTTTATCAGAAAACAACATCGGACATCTCTTACCCAGGAAGAAGAATGCAATCAGCGAAAAGAGACTATATTTCAGATAGTACATCTCGATAATGATCAATTAAAATCTTGCGAGAATAAAAAAACTTATATATTTAATCGATGTCAATCGACACGAAACACTATTCTAACTCTGCTGACTTTTCACACCTTTTTTTCCAATCACTATAGGATCAGATGGAAGCTTTAATCATTTGAAAGAGCAAAAAAATATGGTCCACACTGGAAAGGAGGTGCTTTAAGTTCTTCGACTTTTCAAACCCTGTGTTGCTTTTTTGCCATAAGTTTGTCTCGATCAGTAACCCAAATACGTTCGAGAAGAGCAGAGTCTCCACAAGTTTCATGAATATTCAGCTCGATCTAATTAGTTTGAGGTAATGATTTTCACAATAAAGTAACAGATGAACTGAATTTAGAGTACAGATTCCTCGGGGGGAACCTTTTTTTCTAGTGTCAAAAGAGAGTGATATGAGTGAAACTCATTAGAATTCATAGTCGAACAGTTCTGCTAATTGGGCCGTTAACCTTGTTTGAAACGATTGAAACAGATTTTTAAAAATGCAAATGAATTTAAATCTCAACAAACTTTTTCGACAATGTTACTAATTTATTCTAGAGTTTGAGGATCCTATTTTCATGGCAAAACTCACAAGGATCTAGCAATTCAGCAAGGACAAAATGGATATTATCACTGAAAAAAAGTGTTCAAAAAGTATCTTTACATCATGAATCTTTTTCTACAAACATTTGCTTTAATGTCTGGTGATTATTCATTATGTTAGGCAGCATTTTATTTACGCGAGAATGAAAATTTCAAAATGAAAGCATGCACATAAGATGAAACAACTTCGAGATGATTCGATCTGATTAAAATTCACTAAAGCTTGGACTCATTTTAATTTCATATGACTGTTAAGAGTTTTTATTTGTCAAAAAGAATAGAATAATTTGATATCATAGCAGTTGAGGGCGTTTTCAGTACAACACTTCTCTCCAGAATATTGTGAGTATCAAGATTGTTTCCATTTCTTAATTTATTTCCATTGTTTTAGCTTTAAGAATATAATTAGCTAGAATAGTTTGTCTCTGTTGATTCATATCCGACTTTAAACGATTAATATGCTCAAAATTTTTTGTATCCAAGTAATCAGGAAAGCTAAATTCATTGCATAACATTTCTGGTTCAATTTTTTTCAAAATAAGCTTTAATCGATCATCCAAGCCACGATTAACTTTAGTCTCTTCTCTGGGTAATGGTGAAGCACGAGTTGAGCCATACTGATCTGATTCCTCATCTTGATCATCATACAGAAAATTGTCTTCTTCTTCTTCAACTTCCGCTTCCTCCTCCTTATCCTGCGAGATGAATGATGTAAGAGTTGTAATAGCACTGAAAAATTAAAACAAGATATTAGATCAGTTTATAAATCAACCCAATTAAACTTAATGTTTCTCTATATACAATCGGAACCTCATCGTTTATGCCAATCTATTTTGATGGCAAGAAAACTTACTTGGCAGTTCCTCCGAATGGTAGATAGGCAATTGTATGTGGAGTCAATATTTGGAACATAACTTCCGGTGAATCCATTCCAGCAAATAGTGGACCAGGAGAATTAGCCAATATCAAGCCAGATCTGGTCTATGTAAAAAAATACACCACACAAACATTGTTTCAATGCCAGTCAAACATCATGAGAAAAGTTACTCTTCCAGGATTTTACTTACTAGATCTGATGGACTATTAACAATCACTCTAATCACTTGCTCAATTGTTGATAAATCTTGATCCAAAGTGTTGGGATCAGATAATCGAGGTGATAAATGTTTATGGAGTGACCAAAGAGTTTCATTCATTTTGCCATCTGATTTCAAGTAGGTGGTACAAGCATAATTCAAATCATTCCTGGTGAGAACTATAGCTACAACTTTTTCACCTTCATGAATGAAAAGAGGTATGAAAAGTAACTGTATATTAAATCGATGGACAAAGTTTTCAAAGAATTGTCCGATTTAGGGTCAGAAAATTAACGATTAAAACTTACCATTGAAGGAAAAATGAAGGAATATGGTTAAAATGGTGATAATATGGAATGATGAACGGATATCTTTTGTTGGAATCATTTTGAACAATCTATCACATCATGTGTACCGCTTTGGCCTCTTTATACACCTCTCATTGCATCATCTGATCATTTTTGCTCTAGTTTTTTTTCGCATATCGTACGATATCTAACGGTTATCTGTGACAATTTAACAGGGCATGTCCAGATAGAAACTGTTATTTTTTGTTGTGTGTTCTAAATCGACTAAAATGAAAAGTTGCTCGATGATGGAGCGAATCAATCATGAAAGTAATTGAGCTTTAAAATCATTTGAATTATCACTAATTCATCAAAACAAATTTATCGAGTATTTATGCCATATTTTTCACAAAAAACGAATACGATTCAGGTAAATGGCCTATCTATGATTAGTTTCCAGATGTCTAATAAAAAATCAATTTGCTTGTTCATCAAATGAGGTCAGTATTGTTTTAGTAAGGGAGAAAGATAGGAACACAGTTCTCAAATTCACAGTAAAAACTTCCTGGAGGTGATATAATTGGAAAGTTCTCAGATTATATCATACTTGTCAATTGCTTTGATGAATTTTGGAATGAATTTCAACTATAAAGATATGATAGCGATAGAGAAAATGATTGAGAAGTTGTACACTGGACTCCTTAAGTACTTATTAACGTCAATCGGCATCATGATTAAATATTATCAAAAAAAGGGTTTTTCATGAGGATTTTCCTCAAACTCAGATTGAAGATGAAAAAATATGGCAAAATTTAATGATTTCATAATATCCACGATAATAAACCGACCGAGTTTAAACTCGATCGATAATTTCCAGAGCAGATTCTTCTTTTTAATCTGCTCCTAAGATGGATTCGGGAAGAAAAATTCTGATCGTAATTTCAGTACATGATTAATCTTTATTTTTCTTTTGTTGTGATTCAAAATTATATCATTTCAGCATTTTTTTTCTAAAAATCATCTCTTCCAACGAATAAAAACAATCTGTTTGCTATTAAAATATATTTTTTTTGAAGAAAGAAGATGAATTGAACCATTAGCCTTTGTCCAGTTGATTTATCTTTCTCACATATAATTAACAAGTTCATCATGAGCTTGTCGTAGATATTTGATTACAGCTTCTTCCCTTTGAATAGCCATATTCAATTCGAATTCAGCAGTCTGATATTCATCTTGGGTGTTGAGCATTGGAGGATAATTCAACTCTTGACAGGTAAATTCAAGTTCCCGCTTATTGCCAAAGAGGGTATTGAGGGGTGGTGGGACTGATTGAAAGTAAAAATTTAGAATTAAAATTATGATCGCTCATGAATTTTTTTCAACACACACACACAATAGCGGACCAAAGCAAAGTGTCCCATGGATGTGTGTGTGTGTGTGTGTTTGTCGGTGTAAATTCATGCTTGTATAGTTGTGATCGAAGTATATGATCGATTAATCAATTTATATCACTTACGTGGAGGTCCTGGAAGTCCTGGAGGTCCTGGTTCTCCTGGAGGTCCTGGTTCTCCTGGAGGACCTGGTGGACCTGGTTCACCATCTGGACCTGGAGGACCTGGTTCACCTGGTTCGCCTGGTTCACCCGGTTCACCTGGTTCACCTGGTTCACCTGGTTCACCTGGAGGACCTGGTTCACCTGGTTCCCCTGGTTCTCCTGGTTCGCCTGGTTCACCTGGTTCACCTGGTCCACCTGGTTCACCTGGTTCACCTGGTTCGCCTGGTTGGCCTGGTTCACCTGGTTCACCTGGTGTACCGTTGAAACCTGGTTTACCTGGTTTTCCATATTTGCCTGGTTTTCCTTGTTTTCCTGGTTTACCTGGTTTACCTGGTTTACCCTGTGGACCTGCTGGACCCACTGCACCGGCTGGCCCTTCAGCTCCCGGAGCACCTTGTGGGCCAGCTTGAGGAAGGAAAGAATCATTAGTGGAAAGGTATCGATTGAGAATACTGTTAGAATGAAAATAATTAATCAATGAAGACTGGAGGTCTCCCTCATCATTCAATAAGGGAACTCTATCTATTGTGATAGATAAGCAAATGTCGAGTCTACTGTTTGCAATTGTTCCGATGAGACGATGGAGCCCACCACAGCAATATTTACTCAATAATTCTACCGTTTAGCAAATTGGATAGGATCAATGAAGATGAAAAATGTTGTTTTCTCTCTGTTCCTTTTGTAAGAATTCCAAATCAAATTGTAGTGAATATGGAAAACGACAGTAGAAAAGTAGATGGATACCTTCAAGCATACTCTAGATAATATGATTCGAGATGGCTATCCAATTAGATTGGTTAAAATGATGTATCTTTGGTGACTGATGTACAGAAGAATAGAGATAAATACAGATGCATATGGTTGTCAGAATGAGCTAAATTGTTGGAAAAGTTATGGCTCAATAGTTTCAATATGGAATGAGCCTCCTGACACAGTTGTCCTATTCAATATTGTGAGAGTAACTCATTGAACTTGGCATCAAATTTCTGATATTCCGGTGATATTGACTAAGGAGTCTTGGGAACCTTTTGATCATTCATCTTATGGCTTCTAATTTTCTTCAAATTTGAATCCAAATCGTTTCAAAATTTTCGAAACCGATGTTCATCTTTGAAACCTCATATGCAAGGAGAATATTGATCTTACCGAGTGTTGATTGGGTTACATTGGTGAACAAAGTGGCAGATGTTGTTCCAAACGATATTGCTGCAAATGATAAATAGTTGTTGATAATTAAGAAATTTGCCAGTTAAGAAGACAATCTAGAATAGTTTGGTAGTCTACATATGAATGTCAATAGCTCGATCAGCGTTTGATTATCATAAAATCAAAATCTGAGTAATTTTTGCATTGACTAGAATTGGCCTACAAAATTTTTAAAGTTTTTCTCAAAAATTTCTCTCACTCACCAGGATTTCCACTTGCCGTGAAAAGAGAAGTCACGGGCAATCCCAAGACAAGTCCGATACCCTGGGATTGGCCTGAGGAGGTGGCATCCTGAAAAATTGATACAATTCAGCAAAAAAATAATGATTATAAAGTTTCATTTTAACTATCGGAAAGAATGTACTCACTCTCAGAAAAGGTTTAGCCAAAGCTTGCTCAAAAATATGGCTAAGAGTGTCTTTTTCATCATTCAAAATTTGTCTCATGATATTCTTGTGGGCAAATCGGGTGTTCACTTGAGTCAAAGCTTCCTCAAAACTGTTTGTTTGAGTGTAAGAATCACAGGCAAACCTAAAATCATCACGATGAATGACAATTCCATTGGCTGAGAAGAGAGATAGAAAAAAGAAAGAATATTTAACAACACTATTCTAGGTAAAAATTTGGATTCCAAATCGTTGATTTCCAACTCACCTAGCCATACGATGGCTAGAAGTGCGAAACTTCCAGTGAAAAACATGATGATGATGAACCAATGGAAACTGTTTAACCAGTTACTAGTCTAACTGGAAGGATTAACTGGAAGTGTTCTTTGAATCAAATTTGATGGTCCTTATATACCATCGAATCGAATGCTAACCATCATTCAAATGAAAGAGGCGTCTACACAGCCATACACAGCTGTGAGAAAACAGAGAGAGACAGAGAGAGAGAGACAATTTTACTCTTCATCAAATTGAACCAGATAATCTGTGTTGAGCACAGAGAATAATGGTTAATCTTTAATGAGGACATTTACGCAATGATCTAGCCCGAAAGAACTGTGAACAAAAAAAAAATCTGTTCTGTAGCACAATTTTTCAGCCAGTCTTTTTCGTACCAGAACGGAGAGTTGTCACCAGTTGCTGGGAATCATGTTAGAATCGATATTCCGGAATTGTTTTCAAAGTAGATCGGTATCAGCATTGGACAAAATCCTCAAATTAGTCAGACAATTTTAGAGGTTTAATCCTGATTATCAATTGATCATTCAGGTAATTCATTAATGTAATAATAATAATTGAGCAATTGATTTTCATTCCGATACTGATTTGAAAAGTATCAATCTCGGTAATGATATTTCTGTTGGGAAAAAATCTGTAACTCTTTTGTAACTTTTATAAAAATCTCGATTGGATTTTGGCAAAATTATTATGCTTCCCATCCCTAGCAAGCTTAATGAACATCATTTTTTCCTAGGAAATTCGTGTAAATTTCACAAATTCAGATTTCTATCAAAAAGCTTACATACAAACTACAATCATGCACACCCTTCAAAAATTCATGGAGTTTTTCAAAAATTTGCAAAATCATCTTGGAAAAAATGAGTCATCGATACGAGTCTAAAAATTAATTTGATGCTCTGGTAGTGCCCAGTTGGAAAAAATAAGCAGATTTATGCTGAAACCACCATAATGGCCATTTTCAGCAAGGGGGTGAGGATATCCAGGGAAGATATGCAAGTGCATGATATCGAAGCCAGAAAATAATGCAGAATTTTTCTGATTTCGATTTTCAATCATGTTAAATGATATTGAGATATGGGGTTGAGATATTTTCATACATTGTTTTGAATTGTGAGAGATTTATATTGCTGGAAATAACATTTTTCTATCATACACAGATTGACCAGCAGAGATAAGACAATTTTTTTTGCTGGGATATCCATGAAATTTTTTTCCATACTGTAAAGAGCTGAGATAAAATTGAAAATTTTTCCTGCAGGATATCCTAGACTGGAGGGAGCATGCAAGAAAAATATGGAAATTTCATGATGGAAAAATCCATGAAAAATATCCTCAGAGGAATTAGCAGAGGGTTAATTAATTCAATATATCTTCTTCAATTGAGAGTTCGGTCCGAAAGTTATCTTGAAATTACCCTCAGAAATCTACGGACTACCTCGTGGAGCCAAGTAAGATCCTAGAAGGTCGGAGATAGTTTCTTGAAAACCAATTTTTTGGAAAAGCCCAACTTGAATAGGCACTTCTACTTTGCATATAAGTAATTTCGAAAAAACCAGAATAGACATTCAGGCATTAATCCTGATTATGCGTTATTACACTTAGAAGCACCTGAGTGTCCTGGGATATCCCACCCTGGGACTAACAATTGAAAAATCAAGATTCAGTATTTCTCATGAATGAAGGGCACGGTGAAAGGATGCATTTTAATTTGGCTAATTAATTATAGAAATCTCTGTTATGAGCAATTCTGTATTGGCAAATCTCGCATATTTTTGAGGATATCCCAATTTTTCAGTTTTTTCCATAATTTTCAGTCATTCATGTAAATTCCATAATGAATTATCTTCAAAAACATATAATTTTTCAGTGCCACCATCGAGTATTTTACAATGTGGCATTCGCATTCTGAGGTTTGAAAGATCTGCAAGTTTCCCGATTTTTTTTCCAACTGGGTGTTCTTCAAATCATGATACAGTTCTCTGGAGGTTCTCAGTGTAAATGGTATAATAGATGTATTAATTAGTCTCATTCAAGATAGGTGATTCAAACTTTTAATCGATACATTAATCAATACATTTCAATGGTACATTTGGGCACATATACATGTACATGTACACTGTAATTTAATTTGTAGATATGGTCAAGTTGAAAAGATTCAGTTGGATAACGTGTGAAAATCGTATATATCTTGAAAGGATTGAAGAAGAAGGAAACAATACGAAATCTATTTATTTAACTCCCTATCATGCAACTGAAATCGTCTCCCATACGGGTCATTTTCTCTCTTCGCAAATAATTTATTCCAATAGCTTGACGTTGAAGTGCCAGATCGATGAAGAGATCTCTAATCTCACGAGGTTTATTCGTGTTAAGAAATAACGGAAATTGTAGCAATCTACATGGTACTGGAAATGCATTTTTCATCCATCTGAACAATCTTTCCAAAACATTGTAATTCTCCTTGATGATGATCTCTGGATCAGAATCTGATTTTTCATCTTTGGAATAGGAATAGGAATAGGATGAGCCTGCTGATGCTTCGCCCGCAGTAGTGGAAATCGAAAATGGCAATTTCAATTTGATCTCTGGTGCAACCATTAATGATAGCCCGAGTCCATGATCAGATTCCGCACATCCTGTCATATCGCTTCTCTGTAAAATTTGTCAAATAAGGTTTATATTAGTGATAGAAGGAGTCAAAAAAGCGAATACGCTGATCATGAATATTCTAGCCAATTATCATGATGCAGCATGTGAATTGATCGATTATTACCTTCTCAACATTGGTCACATTTCCCAGATCATTGTGAATAATTCGAATTACTTTTTCCACTCTTTCCAGATCTTTTTCGAAAAATAATTTCGAGAAACCTCCAACAGCTACCTGTTCTCTCAAATTTTCGATGGTTTCATTGATTGATCTGCCAAGCTCCAAATCTTTACAAACCGATTCCATGTCTTTCCGAATCAAAATCAAAGACTCAATATCTGGAGAAAAACAATGAACCGTTGAATTAAGTCATGTAAATTTAATTCAATTCAAGAATTCAATTAATTAAAAGTTGTTTGTAGGTAAGCATCAGGTACACTTACGAGATATAATAAACATAAACATAATCATCAAGAAGAAAAACATATTTTGAAACTTGATCATCATGAATATCATTATTTATTGTAACCTCTTTGGTTAAAAACAAATCAAATTATTTCTTTAATATTATTATATATTTTTTTCGAATGACTCACAGATGAATGATTCAACTAGGTATCACTTCTGCTCTTTCTATCTATCTCTCTCTCTCTCTCATACTTTTTTTGATTGATTTTTTTTTCATGTTTTTCATCCATTTTAAAGCTGTTCAATGTGAACTCATTTACCATGACTTAGGTTCATTAGCCGATGATAATTCACACACAATTGTCCATCAACAGATGTGAGATCAGTAATTAATTAATGAGTCAGAGAAAATTTGCACTCGTTAGCATTGGAAAGCTCAAAACGATTCCACTTTTTTTCCATCATTATCTAGTTCAGATGAACAGATATCATTCAGTTAATTAAGAATTCGTTCAACAAATGATCTAGGCTGACAATGCTGAGACAGTAGAATCGATTCACTTCAATTATACTGTTAAATCTTATTTTTCCGAATAATAAATGAACTAGCAATTCATGGCTCACCGTATTCAAACACTGATTTGTTTCTATTCTAATTGACTCTCAAATAGAAAATCTGAGATTTACCTTTCGATAACTATTAATGAATCGGGCAATATATGATCTGAGCAAAAATTCAAGAATTCAATATTACCGTTCAGTGCGAATTATCGTCATTTGCGAATCAAAAAAAAATTATCATATCATGAGTTGAATATGGTTCATTTATTTATTTATTGTTATCATTTGATTTCACTCTCTGTTCAGTGGAATTGATTTTTTTTTCTCATCAAATATCAGTATTGAAAGTAAATATAGAAATTATGATTATAATTCCGATTGTTTTGCCCGAAGATAATTGGCACCAAACTCTACACGCTGGAGGGTTATATCATAAAAAAATTTGAGCACATCTTTCGAATTGGCAACATCAAGTGTACGAGGAAAAGACAATTCTGAGCATGCAACCGGAAATTGATGTCCCAACCAATTGGCTAATTTTGTTGCACCAAAATTTGGACCTTTCAGAACACATCCGGTGAACATGTTATATTTGGAAGTATCTGTGGATGGTGTTTTGGAATTTGCCGGTTTATAGCCCGATGTGGTCGCTTGTGCTTGTCCTCCAAACAGACTGACCACACCCGAGAGAGGAATAGTAAAGCTGATAGTTGGGATAGTAGAGGCACTCGCAGCTATACCATATGATCCTGTTGTAACTGTTGCGGTAGTAGAATTTACTGTTGCTCTTTCTTCATCCTGAACAAGATCAATCGAAAAGATATATATTTATTATCAAAAAATTTGCTATTTCACTTTATGGTTGAGTATATTATATAATTGTTGAATCATTATCCATATGGAGGGTAATTTTCGATTGGAAATTGATAAAATATGTGTATGTGTGGCTGTGTGAATATATTCACACGTACACTTATTTCCTATTCCTACAATCGAAACTTCATGTGATGAACAATGTATGTGATTAAAGCGTTTTAAATTGAACTTACATAAACAACATTGAAAGTTATTTCATTGGTAACCACTCTGGCCACCGTTTCGATATGTGATTTATCAAAATCATCGACTGATGTGCCTCGATCAAACATTCGATCTCGAAGTAGTCCAAGTGCATAGTCAAATTGGCCTTCCGCTTCTTCGTAGGCTTCACAAGTCATTCGAAGATCATCATCGTTAACTTCAAAAGCTGAGAAGTAGATTTTGGAATGAATATCATTTTTTTTCACTAAAGTCAAGATGGACATGTCCAATATGATAAATCTCACCTGATGATGTTCCGATGATGGTCAATACACATATGAAGAATAAAAGTTTCATTATGATTCAATTTTTGTATTTCACTTATATTTTTCAGAGTTACAATCGCTCTCTTTGGATTTCATTGGCACAGATCGCCCTTTTATAGCCAGGAAAACTTTTTTGCATAATTATATTCCGTGAGCTAGGATAAGAACAGTTGCTCAATAGCTAATATGAAAAAGTTTGATGAGGAAAATGTGTTACATGACGCAATTGAAACAGATCTCTAAATCTCAGAATTATACACACATTAATATTGGAAAATTAATTATAATGGGTGGAGCGTATGATTATTGCTGGCCTCGATCTGGATCAGAAAAATCCCACAGGGAGAGAGAGAGAGAGAGAGAGAGAGAGAGAGAGAGAGAGAGAGAGAGAGAGAGAGAGAGAGAGATGATCATCAATGTGAAGAATTGAGATTATGTCTTGAAATGTTGAGATCGGAAGAAAATTTGTCGAGATACCCAAAATAATTTAAATTCTAGCCTAGCTCCTCATAATTTCTTCTGAAGAAAAATCTTTCAAGGAGCGAAAAGTACCTGTCTTCAGTACCTGCTCAAAGGAATAGTGAGGAAGTGAAGGATTCCAGACGAGCTTACATGATTACATTAGATGTGTATTCTCTTAAGCAGATGAACAAGACTGGAGATTGATGTCAATGTTTTTTTCCTCGATGAAAGTGGAATAGCAGTCCATACTTGACCGGAATCTAGGAATACTAGAGTCAGCTATGGTAGAGTGAGGGAAGGTCAAAGAGCAAGTATTGAAATTCAAGCGATTGAAGAGAAAAATGTACTCTGTACCGATATGTGTGGCGGAGATTAGAAACCAAGTTATTGATGCTGTGATCAATACATGTATTGAGTTCATCTTTTTGCCTTCTTATTCATCGTTTCTCAACCAAATTGAGAAACTGTTCAACCAGTTAAAATATTACGTGAAACAATACCAAGCTTGGTGGATGAAATTTTTCTATGCTGTTGAACTAGCATCACAGGTTGCTAGTGAAACTGATTGTCGAAATTGTTAGTCGAATATGATGTTCTACCACTGACGTTGTATATCACTAGATAACATACAAAATAAATAGAAAAGTTGAAATTTGTATCGCTTCACACTCTCTTGTATTCAATTATCATGATTGAGTATATAATGTTTCACATTAGATGAAATAATAAATTCTGTTGATTTGCAAAATGAATTCAACTCATTTGAAAAATATTCCCATCATCTGATTGTTTGGGCTTTTTGGTTTCAATTTGTTTGGAAATTGATCCATGTTCAGTGGAAAAAGCACTCATGTCAGATGAAATGACTGAATTTTGTTTTACCTTTTATTATTTTGTATCGACTCAATGATGGAAAACATGTGCCAAAAAAACTCTGAAAAAGTTATTAATTTCGCATATTTTTTGCTTAGACGCATTAATCAAAAGTGATCTCCATTGGATAGGCCAACACAGTTTGAGCTGAAAATGAAGCTAACCCAGAAATTTTCTGAAAACATACACAGAATGTAGATAGAATCGTTCTTCCATATCAATTGAAGTTGTCAAGTTTGGTAGGAAAACAGTTTTCATTGGGAAAAATTGTCAACATGCTAGCTTGTCAAATGAGCTCGTTCCTCGAATAGTAATTTGGAACGATAGAATTTTTTTCTTGGTAAACTTTAAGAGGTGCTTGTCCATGGACTATTTTGTTTCAAGGAAAAGAATAATAACCGATAACAAAGTCACTACATACTGTATATAGCCATAATATCTTAGAATGATGAAACCAGAGAAAAATTTGCGAGAATTTGCATCAGAAATTGTGTAAATCTCTGCTTATTTGCTTCAGATTGCCTATGTAAAAGAGTCTTATTGTCCAATGACACCAATTTTTGCATCTCGTATCAAATCCATCAGGCATGAGTTCATTTACCCTTTGTCCACTCTTCTTGGTCTCAGTCTCTTTTGACAAAGACTTTGTCCTCTAGGTATTTATGATTAGGTATGAAAAAAGTTTCATTGATGGAATCGAAGATTGTCAACGAGTAAGGGTTATCAAGAATCTTTGGATGAGAATTGAGAGCAAATCAAATTATTCCCGTTTTATTTGAGAATTTTGAGAATTTCTCAGTACACTTATTGCTATTTTGATGATCATAAAAGTACTGTCTACCACATCGTTAAATGGGATTATCAATCAATGCCTTGGACGACGATATTGATGCTCTCGCAGAAATCGAGTGACTATATCGTTTCGCTGGATAGCAATTCCGATCATAAGGTCTTTCACTCGAAATGGATCAGATACATCAATAGAGGTTGGAAATCCTAGTCCTTTGCATGAGTGTGCCAGGTCCTGAGCAAAATCTTGGATCAATTGGTGGGCCAAATTTTCGGAAACCGATTCTCTAATTCCGTTGAGTAAACGTTCCAGGCCAAACGAAGATGCCAGTCCACGGGACATCTCAAGAGTGTTGTTCTGAAATTGACATCATGTTGACATATCATGAATTAATCGATTACAATCGCACTATCAATTGCTTTCCCTCTTACCGAATCAGGATTCAAGATCACTTCATTGGCTCGATTATAGTTGACAATCTCTTGAGCAAGACTTTTAATATTGACAATATTAGCTTCCACATCTTCCAAAGGAATGTCTCGAGCGATAAGTTTTTCCTGAAATGAACTCAAAGTCTTCTCCCAATCACCATTAGTCTCTATGTAAATGTCACAAATGTAGCCCAAATCATCACGTCTTAACACGAGACATTTCGAATCTAAGTGTAACAATTACGAACAAAACTATTCAGTATCAGAAAACACTTATTAGTGAAACTACTTACATTGAACGGCCAATAGAAGCAAGTTGATGAGAAAAATTGACAAAGTTGATGTAAAATTTTTTGCCATATCGACCAGTAATTGTAATTATAAGTCTATGTCACTGAAATTCATGCCATTAAATGCTTTAATGGTGATGACATATGTTAGTATTGATTCATGCGTACTGTATATATACAATTCATCATCATATGCAGACGATGATGGACCTTGGACTGGAAAATCCTTCTCTCTGGTTTTTTGTTTTCTCAAAATTGCGAATCAAATCAAGGAGAGATCAAAAAGTATGGTAAAACAAGGAAATTTTATTGTGAATCAAGGGTAGAAATTTTCATGGGATGTGATTGAAAAAAAAACGATGTTCACACAATGATGGTTAGCTCAAATATTCGGCATTCGAGAAGATTTTTTTCTTTTTGATGCTGAAACACTCTACATATACATTTACATCACCAAACAGAGCATTTTTCATCAGGGTTCATTTTAGATCGAAGAGGACAGTCAAAACTTTTGGCAAATTCAGGCATATTGGAGACAGGTCCAATGACTCTGGATAAAAAAAATGGACACATCAGTAATTAGTGTTAAAACTATCATAGCAATTCATTCAGTTAATGGCTGCTCATTTACCTGAACTCAGCTGGACTATGTTCATCACGTAAAAGTTGATACTGAAGAGCAGTTCTAGTTTGTTTTTCACACCAAAACTGATTATAAAAGGAGAAAAAATTGATTAATTATCGAATGATTTTTCATCGATTCACACTTACACTTGCAGCACCAATCCAAAATAATTTATCAGGACTGTATGGAAGACCAGGTAAATTGGGTTCTCTTGATTTTCCAGATGACCAGGATTCATACGCCTTTTGGTATTGAAAGGAGAACATTTAGATCAGTGGATAAAAAAGTCAATCAAATAGTATCAAATAAAATCTTACTTTAAGTGCTAACTTAAGTCCACCATTATCCGCTAAATTTTCACCTTTACTCAGTAGACCACTGACACTCATATTGATATCTTTCAGAGTATAATTATCATATTGAGATACCATACATTGAATTTTTTGCTGGAACTTTTTATCAGTCTCCGAGTCCCACCATGCATGAAGATTGCCCATCTCATCGAATTGTTTACCCCGTTCATCGAAACCATGAGTAATCTCATGTCCAATGAGAAATCCAAATGAAGCAAAGTTAAGATAACTTGAGATAAAGATACAAAAAGAGTGGGAGGTGAAAGTTGATTGAAATCTGATAAAATAAATCTTGTTCAATCAGCCGATACAAGATATCGAGATCATGATAATTCCAATATATAACTCAATTTTTTTGGCTATCTTCTTCTCCCTAATCATGTTTGATCTTGTTTATCTTGGCAGTTGAAGAAGAAGCTATTCATTCAGCAGATAGCCTCAAGGAACTTTTCCTGACAAGAAGGGATCCTCATCATAAGCTTAAGGTTTTACTCTCATTTTCTTCTCTCTCTCTCTCTCTCTCTCTCTCTCTCTCTCTCTCAGTTACTCTGATTGTAATTGTAATTAAGATGAGGCAATTATGCACCAAGATGATAAAATCAATTGGGCGGATTGGAGGAAGGTGAATTGTGCATGATACTATTTTGGAAGTCCAATAGGGATGATCATTTCAAGTGCACTATCATTATTACGATTATATGCAGTTCATGTTCATCATGATTTAGAGGGCTAGTTAACATCTCAGATATTCGGTTATAAAATAGAAACAGTCGATTATCCTTTTTATTTGTATGTGTATGTGCCTTAATAACTTGTTATACTTTATGCATTTTGGTGAGATAGATATTTTTTTTGGCCCCCATACAACGCCTTCAAATTTTAATAAATTAATCAGTGGCGGCAAAACGAAAGAGAGAGAGAGAGAGAGGATCAAAGAGAGTGATCATGATTACAGTGGATGTAAACCAAGTTGAATAAACTGATCGACATCAATTGAAGATAAGCAGAGCAACATTTTCTTTTTGATCGTATAAAATCAAAATTATGGGTGCGAGCAAGTGTGAAAAAGTATATAGTTCACACACTTTTTCAGGAGGATGATCATGAAAGAGAAAGAGAAAGAGAAAGAGAAAGAGAAAGAGTGACTCTGATTCCAATTCTGATCATGATAATACACGTAAGTTGATGCAGCTTTTGCAACCTGCTGTTGAATTTTTCATCGATGTTGAAAAGATAATTAAAGCAGGTCATTGACAGATGATTGGGAAAAATAATCTGTGTGTGTGATCTCTGTTCATGATGGCGATGAACAAGATCAAGAGTAAATCGGACTAATTTCGGATTTACCATCCGATTTCAAGATGAAGTTCTTCCCATATCAAATCAATCTCAAGCTCACGATGATTATGGGGAATGGGAAGATATGGGAGAATAAACTGATTTGCATATCGGGTATCAATAATTTGAGAGAATCAAAATAGCTACTCACTATGGTCTATCCTTATCGAAGAAGACACCCTGAAGAAGAGCTGCTGGAAGTTGAATCTTATTTTCTAATGGATTGTAGAAGGCATTGACCACTGCAGGAACTGTATGCTTCCACCAGCTGAATAATATGGAAATAAGATGGTCAAAATTAATTCACAATCAATGCCCCAAAATCCACCATATATATATATTGTATCTTACAGTTCACGAGTTGATCGATTCAATTGATCTAGTTCAAGTTTTTTATGCCACTTTTTGAGTGATATCATGTTCAAAGCGAAATCATTTGTGTCCATATCGAGCTTTCCGGAAGAGATGGAAAAGGAAAAAATATTAATATTGAATCGAAATCATCAAACAAACAATTTTGGAATGAAAATTTCATTTCATGGATTTCTTTATATATACCTTTCCATAAAATAGGTCCACTTTATCATGATCTAATATTTCTTCCGGATATGCTATATGAGCTTCCATTGCTTCCACTTTCTTCATGGCCATTTTCTTAGTATTTTCACCCATCCAATCGGTTGCTTCGATTATTTTAACAAATTCTTTTCGAATATACTTGAACGCCATGGTTGCCTAGGGAAAAGTGATCGAGAGAAGAGAGAGAGAGAGAGAGAGAGAGAGAGAGAGAGAGATGAATGATGAATTGAAAAATTGGAGAAAAATTTGAAATTGAGCCAGATAATAGGGAGCATGTTACATGGTGGCCTTGTTTCTCTTATACATATCTCTCTACTCAAGTAATCTGAGAAACAGTAAAAATTTAGTTTCAAATTGAAAGAAAAAAATTTGCTATACCATTTCTTTTGTTTCATGATCACAATGATTGGTAACATAAAGACTAGATAGGGCAACATCCATTCCATTGTCCATCATAAAATCGAGACATTCTTCCCATCGAGGCTTCTCCGATTTCTGTCCTTCGTGAAACATATTGTAAGAATCTCGCCATTCCTTGGTCAAAAAAGGCATCATCTCATATATCACTCTCCAAACCATATAATTGTGGAAAGCTCTATGATAAAATATGATAGAGAATTGAAATATGAGTTTTTTTGTGTCTACTTTTCTTCAATACAATGTGGGAAAAAAAATTCTGAGAATTTCTTCTTTCCATACTGTTGTTATCACAACAAGATACTTCACCTTAATTCTATTTGAGGAATGAGAACATTCAATTTCTCAATAAAATTGCTATCAAACATGATCACTTCCTGGTCAGGTGATAGAGACTTATTGACTAGTCCACTGAGCAGAGAAGCCCAATTGATCTGTCGCAAGAAGTGGAAAGAAGAAAAAAGGAAAAAAATAAACAATTAAAAATAAATCAATTCATTTCATTCAAATGATTAGGACGATTGAAATGATGATGATAGCTCTCATCACCAATCATCATTCTCAATCGAAACTAATAGATTATTTAATAGTTCAATCAATCAAAATTTTGAGGGCACAATTTTTTCCATTCCATCAATTGCAGAAAAAAAAACAAAATCTGAAATCACTTACATTAGGAGCAAAATTTTGCAGCTCTTGTAATGTTTTCTTCTGATATACTCGTGAATAATCTCGCCTCATTTCAGGTGGTGTAGTGATCTGTTGATATTTTTTCAAATGATAAGATATCAAAAGTGTAGCAAGAAAGAGAAAAACAAGAAAAAAAAAATAGTTGATGATAATGAGATCATAATAGTATTTCGACATGTGAATATATGATGCAATGTGTGTGTATGTGTGTGATGATGACCACTCATTCATCTTACATTCGCTATCAGTGCTTCAAGTGTGACAATTCCGTAAATGTTTTGCTGAACATGGCTAACGGACACACCAAGACGTTGGGCTGAGGCAATGATGAATGAAGCATAACTCGTTAAGTAGGGCTGTTGAGTGTATAGATTACGATGTTTGAGGGCCAATTCAGCTTGATCAAGCTATTTGGACAGTTGGAGGAGGAGAGAAGAGAAGAGAAGGGAAAAAACAAATATTATCCCTTTTTCGATTATCTATTGATGATCCGTCGTTTATGTAAATAAGTTTGCTTGACCGGAAGTCCCAGTTTGAACATATCACCATCAACCTGGTCAACTTACCGCTATAATACTATTGGAAGTGTTCTTCAAATCTGGTCCCACATCAATTGAGATCAAAAAATTGTAGCTAAATCCTAGTCTCTTTAATTTCAATATTTCCACATCTAATTGAACATTTTCTGATGGAGCTACTGGAGAATCCAATTGAAGCCATCCACCAAGATCGGTAAGAATTTTGAGAAGAGGCTGATTGCCTCGAGCCTCAATTGCGGCTGGAATATTATTGAACAAACGAAATTAGTGAGAAATATACAGTTGAACTGGAAATCAATTATGATAAGATGATTTTGTGTGTGTGTGTGTACATTATTCAATATCAACGATAGGGAATGGGTTATGAAAGAAAAAACACTTTGTACTTTACCAACATTAAGACATGTCCGATGAAGGTTGACCAATTTATATTCAAAAGAATTTCGATCTAATTTGCGTATATTTTCCATCAGATGATTGAGATCAACTGGATAAAAGAGAAAAAATTTTGGTAAACATTTGTAATGTAAGACTCTGAATAGATCCATAATTTGTATCTCTCAAAACATCACACAAAGGAAGTCCATAAACACGTAATGACCGGAAAATGACCGATCAACTCTATTCACCTCTAAGCTTGTTGTTAACCATTTCTTGAATCAAATTAAGTGTTCCGATTCGCTTTCGTCCATGTGGCAAAATTGTCCGATTAATCCAGCCACCACATGAGAATAGGTAAAAATTTTCGCATGGATCAACGCTTGTGTCCAAACTTTGAATTATTCGTGATGCTGATCAAAACGTGAATAGAGTGATTTTATACACATGTACATGTACATACACAAGATTGATTTGAAAGAAGAGGAAGAGAAAAAATTGATATAAAATTTTGGCATATAAAGATGTATTCAATGAAGATAATGATTGCTATTCAAGCAATTCATCTTCCTATTCATTCTTAACCATCTCTCTTACCTGCCTCGATGCATCCTGGAGTTAAGCATGTTTCGTCCGCCAAATCTAATCATGATGACAAAAATTGGAAAAAAAGATACAAAAAAGAATTGCATAAAATTTGTGTCTAATTTCCGCTCACCAACACCCACAAAAGTGGGTGGAAGGAAGTGAATAACTTTGTGGGCAAGTTGAAAGTTATTTAAATACAGAAAAGATAGTCCAATATGGGAAGGCAAATTGTGGGGTTCAATTAGAAGAGTTGTATCATTTTGAAGAGAGAGAGAGAGAGAGAGAGAGAGAGAGAGAGAGAGAGAGAGAGAGAGAGAGAGAGAGAAATCAACTGTCCATTATAAGAATATACGTATTCAAAGATTACTTTTCTTGAGATGAAACTTTCTTCAACCAGTGAATCTAAATAAGTACCGTTACTTGTTGAGGTTAATCTTCTGAGCGCTACTTTATATTTGGCTTGATAAGTACATTTCGCTACTCATTACACATTACCCTTGATTATGATTGAGATCATGATAAGAATCGAAAACTTATTAATCCACTAAATTTTGACCACTAAGAACCTCAGGTGATAATGTAGAAGAATGGGATGGATATTTTTTTCTCTCAACGAAAAGCTGATCATCGTCGTACATGTATATGTGGGAAAATTTCTTCTTTTTCTCTATCTGAATCAACAGAATCAATTGATTGGCAAATTCAAAAAAAAATCAAATTACACACGTGTCCCGGTCCATCGGCACCATGTGATTATAAATAACACGACATAATGAATATGTGTGTGTATGTTTGTGGACAGATAGTAGTTACATGATCATCATTTATAAACCGTGAAAAAAATGGATATGATGTGAATGTCATCGATTTATAATTATACAATATTTTCACTAGCAAATATAAACCTTTTCCAAGAATAAACTTGTGATATGCTTAAAGCCATCAAGTTATCAAGACGATCATTACGTGCGTATGTGTATGTGTGTGTTTCAACTGGAAAAGTATAAAAGGAATTCCTGGATGATAATCAAATTCATCATTATTATTCTACTCCTTTCACTACCATTCAGTGGGAGAGAGAGAGAAAGAGAGAGGTATGAAATCTTAAAACGTTCGAATACAAAAAAAAAGTTAGGAACCTTCTATACTGACGGATGAATATAATTTGATAATGAAATGAAGATAGAGGTAGAGAGATAGGAAAATGTTCAATCTGGAATGTCAATCGAACAGCCTGGAATTCGATCATCATTTGAGCTATGTTTTTCAAGGAGATCAAGTAGTAGTGGAATCATTATTGAATCAAATAATACCATGAACAAGGAGAATAAGAAGAATTGGCTTGTGAGGAGAGAAAAGAAAAAAAACGAAAGGTGAAAGCCTACACACTCACATACATACACCGCTGTCTTACAGAATGGCCCAGAATTTATATATATATGATGAACTTAGATAAATGTTAGCCAAGATGAACAATCGCTATTCACACTTTTAAATACTGATTGACTGTGTGTGTGTGGGAAAGAGAGAGTCAATAGAAGAGCCAAAAAATCAAGACATCTCCACTACAAATGACACTTAAATTTGTTGGTCAACTTCGATGGCTATTCAGTGGGCGTCCTAATGATTGTTCAGTGATTGATCAGTATTCAACTTCTTTCTCTCACTTCAAACAGTGACCTCAATGAACCAAGAGACGAGATGATCAAAAACAATCGTGGACATAGTATCAAATGTTATTATTCTTTTTCATTATCATTAGCTCACCTTCATGCTTGTGAAGAATGATGTATAAAATGAGGACGATACAAAATAAAAGAGCCATGATGGTGAGAATATTATGGCCAATAGATCGAATCTGCTTGGCAGCTTGTCGATTAGCCCTGAACGAAAGAGGAAGAGAGAGATCATATGTGGTAACTTGGGAAAAAGTAACTTTTACGATAATTCAAAGAATTTCTAGATAAATGGTAGATGGATAGATATAACTTACCCATCAGGATCATTTTTATCCAAAGAATTTTGGTTCAGATCGATGGCCGCACTGGACATTTCATGTGGATATCATGAAAATTGTCCTCGAAGTTGTCGTAGAAAAAACAAAGCAAATCAGCAAAAAAAAAGTTTCTCCAAAAGAGAATGTGGTGAAGCGTTCAGATGATGAAGTATGCTTATAGTTGATAATGATAATAATCAATATGCAAAATGATGTTTAGGGTTGAAAACTAATGATAAAGTGAAAGTGTCTGATTCATTGGTCATGGAATGTAGAGAAAGTTGATGATTTTGGTTGCCTGATTGATGATTAAACTGTTGCTAACTTGAGACACGAACAAGGTGTATATATATGTGTGTGTATGAGTAAATGTTACTATTACTGAACTATGAATACTGAATACAATTCAAATACTGTATAAAATTTGATTATGTGTGACAAAAGTGTGTCTATATGTCTTCCCTCCGAATAATACTATTAATATATTCACTTTATGTGTGAAAGTTTTGACTTGAGATCATCGAATTTGATACTTGAAAGATGAGAGAGAGGGAAAAACTTCTACAGGTAAGCTTGTCCAGATGATGATGATAATTTTGCTGATTTCAAATATGACATGGAGATAAGTGTGAATAAAAAATAGAACTAAGTATAATCATATAGACACACAATAAGAGAGAGAGAGAAAGAGATTGAAGATGATTTCCAGAAAAGATGAAAGTCAGAAAAAGACTATTTTAAGAGAGAAAGTTGAAGATGTAGTCAAGATGATCACATCGGAAAGCGAACAAACGAAAGTGATCTGGCAGCATTGATGGAGATGACAAGTTGAACGGAGAAGATGTTGAAGATGATGAAGAAGAAGAAGAGAGAGAAGAAGAGGAAGAAGATGAAGATGAAGAGGAAGATGTTGAGAGAAAAAGTTTCCAAGTAATACACATACACACACACACTCACGAACGTATTTCGATGGATGATTTGATAATTGCAATGACTTTCACCGGTAACACGAGGTAAACCGAAAATTTAAATTGGCAAGCAATTCATGTCTTCTATTTTTCGTTCACATACTCGGAATACATTGCAATGAACTTTATTTTTTCTTTCTTTCCTCGCTAAAAGTGAAAAAGTAGCAACAAAAACTGATGATGAGAAGTGATCGCTGATGATTTGTATGCAAGGCTAACATCAAGTGAGAGAGAAGTGAAGAAGAAGAAGAAGAAGAGAAAAAATTGATGAATATGATGATGATTCCAAGATCGCGATTGCCAGTGAAGTTGTTTCACATACAATTTGAGAGGGAAAAAATTTTTTGAGACGTTGATAAAAAGCACGAGGCAGTGTGAAAACAAATGGAAAAAAACTGATATAAGAAGAAGTAAATTTTCACACCATTTTCTTTTACCCTCTCTTCCTCACACACACACACACACACACACAAACACTTTTGTCTTGATCTCTTGGTGTGAAAAACAAATCAAAAGAATAGCAATAAATACCACAAAAGTATTTCAATATAGCAGCACAGTAACAGTGATACAGGTATTGCTGGTAGTGTGAGTATCGACAATATCAACAGTAGTGGGCGATCGGTAGGCGAACGAGAGGTGGATGATAGGTTCACTTGAATCACTTTCGCTTACCAAGTGATCCAAGTTTGCTTGACTGAAGTTTGGAATGAGAATCGAAAGTTGAGAGAGAATCGAGAGAGAGAAAGAGAGAGAGAGAGAGAGAAAGTTTTCGTTGATGATGAAAATCAGGTAAATGAGCCTGTAATCAGCCTCTCTACTCACTCGATCAGAGCGTCACAAAGTTAAAAATGAAGCTAAAATCTTCCCATCGATTCTGATGTATGCATGAGAATAGTAAAAGTTGGCAGAAATAAATACCAATATGAAGTTCTCAAGAGCTCAAGGAAGAAAGAGAAAGAGAGAAAGAAGAGAGAGAGAGAGAGAGAGAGAGAGAGAGAGAGAGAGAGAGAGAGAGAGAGAGAGAAAGGCTGATCTGTTTATTCTAAATTTTGGTTACTGTTTAGAAGATTAACACACACACCAAGATAGAATCAGTATGTTACAGACGTTTATACATTCTTTCCTCTCTTTCTCTTTCTTCTCAGCCAGACACGCTATGGTGTGGCACAGAGAGAGAGAGAGAGAGAGAGAGAGAAATTTTGGAGAGACTTCTCTCTCAATCTGCATTCATTCAAGCGATGATGACCAATTTTCATCCATTCAATAAGGATCAATAAATTTTGACATTATTAAGACTAATCACTAGGAAGAAAGAAATCAAATGTATCCGGTATGCAGTAATGATTTTTTTTTATTTTAAAGTTAATTGTCGATACAAATTGTGTGTATGCGTGGAATTTTAAGGAGGGTGGCTCATCAGCTTTGTTACAGCTCACACTTACACTTGTACTCACCACAAAATTGTTCCCGTTACTTTACTCTACACACAAAGCATATTATGGGCCAAGTGTGACTGGCAGAAATGTTTATACAGAGAGAGAGAGAGAGAGAGAGAGAGAGAGAGAGAGAGAGAGAGAGAGAGAGAGAGAGATAACATTCTAGTCAAGGGGAAAAAGAGGCGAGAGTAAGGCTTCAGCATTCCACCTAAATCGTGCCCAAAACGCCTAAACCTTCAGAAAAATTTCAAGACAAGAACAAGAGTATCACTAAAATATGCTAGAATATACAAGAATTGTTGTATTCTGGTATCTTGGCGATAGTTGAAAAAAAAAACTTACTTCCACCTCAAAGCTTCAAGCTGTGGGATGCTCCTCTTTCCCATTCGAAAGCAATAAGATTAATTTGTCATAATCATTGTGAGAAAAAAAAATTAAATCCCTATTCAAGTGCACTTCGATTCAATTCATTCCAAAAATCATAGCATTGCATCATGATCATGAGCATTTTGTATATATCATGTCAGAAACTTAAGCATCATCATGATAATGATTCTGAATGATGATGATGAGAGAACCCGCTCAATTACTGTTCCCCTTTCATATCCCCTCTCAATGTGTAGCCAATCAAATGTTGAGTGAAAACAGTTCGGTTTTGGCAACATAAGATCATGATCTTGATGGAAAATGTGTGTTGGACATACTTTGATGGAACCTCGTTAATATTGATCATTATTTTGATACTATCATCGTTTGTGTCCATTTGAGTGTCATCCAGTGTGTCGGTATCAATATGATCATCATTTTGTGTGGCCATTGTGGTGCGGACAGTGTATAAAAGATGGTACAATTGTGCTGATGCACACTGGTGTGTGTCTATGTGTGTGTGTATGTAATATTTATTAATCGAAAATCGTTCTTTTTGGGCCATCAAATTGATCATTTGATTTACTTTGATCATCGGACAAAATTTTTTTGATCAAAATTTGCGGTCAAAGGGAAAGAGAATGATGATTTGGTGACGAATGTTGTGATTTGGGTTTACATGTACACACATCTAAAACACGATGGCCACATCAACTCAACAGCGAGCTCAAAAGAGATCAACTGCATCAAAACAATTTAATTTGACAACATCTGGTGAACCGGATCAAGAGTTGGATAAAGGTAGAGATGGCGTAAAGACACGTAATAATGATGATCAAGGGGAAGATAAATTGATCAATAAATTGGTGATTGTGGAAAATATTGACAAAAGTGGATCAAGTATTCGTAAACCACAGAAACTTGGATTTTATTCATTGGAAATCAATGCTCTCACACATAATCGAAAATATATGCCCGATAAATCGCAATTAAAATATTTATCAATTGATAATCTCAATAATTTACACTTCGATTTGAATGCTGGCTATCGGAGTGATATACAATGGGGAACAGATGAGGTGACATTACGAGATTTTCTTCGATGGATACTGGAAAATCGTAATAAATTTGTGGTCGGAAAGCAAGTGCCTTCGGTTCACAATTTGAACACTGATTTCATAAGTTACCGAGGTGTTTTAACACGGGTAATGCTCACACCGTATGAAATGAAGCAAGATTGGATGCTGATAGCGGTCAAGTATTCCAGCACAATTTATTTTCACTCCATCAAAACGGATGCAAAACGATTGGAAGAAGAGAATGCAAGTGAACACATGAATAAGATGTCTTTTGCTGGCCATCGATTTGAGGAATATGTTTGTCGAGGTGCAGAAGAATCGAATGAATCACGTCTAGAAGATGGTAAAACAAGCCAATTTTGTCTGGTGATGCGAACTCGCATCAAGGAACATTCTCTGGTGTATGCAGCCGAGATGGATTGTGTTGAAACAAAAAGTGAATTAGTTGCACCACTTCCAAATTTAAAGTTTTTGGAAGTAAAGACTACCGCTTCTTTTGATCGTAAACATCAATATGATACGTTTTGCCGCTACAAAGCGTCAAAGTGGTGGGCACAATCATACTTGGGCGATGTTGAAACAATCGTGGTAGGATTTCGGGATCAGGATAACTTTGTTCGTCGAGCGACCAGAATGAAAAATAGTAGTTTACCATCATTGAGCGATTCCTGGTCACCGCAAGTGTGCATCAATTTTTTGTACAAATTTCTTTCATTTGTTAAATCTTGCGTTTCCGATGAGATGATCTGCTATCGCTTCTATTGTTCACCAAATCAAGAAATAATCTGCTCCTTAACTGATCTTCCTGCCGAAAACTTTATGCCCTCATGGTATTTGAATGAAACCCCACCCAGCCCATAATATTGAGCCATAAATCATCTGTAAAATTATTATATCACTCCTCCATTATATATATTGAGATCATTCCAAATTGATCGAATGATTTCATCATCAATTTTCATTTTTGAATCCTCGAATATTTTCTGACTTTTTGATCAGAAAAAATGGATTTTCAGTATCATTGTAATGACAAATGTAATAATCGATAGTCTCTAGACTGTTAGTTTCTCTCGAAAGAGAATCACTGTGAATTGAATCATTTCCCACAAAATTTTTGTTATTCTATCGTCAATGGTCACTATTTGATTAACCAATGTTAATTTTCTAGCTTAAAAAGTTCAGGATTCTCACATGTAATTAACTTGCTGCAAATTTTCAAAAATATTGTCTGAGCCATCGTAAATCAAGAGTTAAGATTCGAATGACTAGGCCATTCATGATTCAGCCCTATGATGTACTCAAATAATTATAGAAGCTTCAAATATTAGAAGCTTGCAACAAAACGAAAAAAAACTTTGAGAACAAGCTTCTGGTACGTCATTTTTCATATGAAGTGAATCAGTAGACAATCACTTTGGAATAGTGAAATACATGAGAATAATAGAGGTAGGAGAGGGGGAGAAGTTGATCAAGATCTAAGAAAAATGGAATTTGAAGGATAGACCTGAATCATGAGAAAAAAAAATGAACTAATAAGGATAGTACCATCCACGACGCCTTATGAGAGAGAAAAACAAAATTTTAGAAATTTAGAATCACAGGAAGGAGTGTCATTTAAGGAATCACAAATCCACTTATACACTTACGGAAATCTCGATGGTCGTCCATAGCCTCCCATCCATGGTGCCCCTCTTCCCATGTAAGCACCTCTTCTTGGTCTAGAAAAGCCTCTCGCACCACGATTTGTTAGGCTCATACCAGGAGTGTTGGTCCGTTTTGGATTAACTTTTATTTGTCGCCCTTTGAATAGAGAATCATCTAATGCCATGGCAGTCTGCACTGAATCTTTGTCTGCAAACTCAATATAAGCGAATCTAATGGTAATAAGGAGAAAGAAAAAAGATGAATTGCTGGGAAAATGGAGGAATTCATGCACATTAGTGAATGAGAAACACTGACCCTTTTGGATGTCCACTAAACTTGTCACACAGAATGGTGACCCGATTTATGGAGCCACATCCATGAAAGTGTTGTTCTAAATCATTTGCTGTTGCTGAATAATCAACCTAATTTGAAAAAAATTCGTAAAATTAGAAGAATTCGTATCATTTCCAAAAATATTGATGTACTTACATTGCCTACATAAATTGATCTAGCGTCTACTTCTTTCTTTTCTTCCGGTGACAGACCGATTGTTCCTGAAGTATAAAAACAAACAACTCCAATCAATCGAAAAGATCGTGAAGGAAAATGATTCTGAGGAGCGAATATTCTCAAGGATTCCGAGGCTCAGCGTGATCAAAGCGCTCAAGATGACTGGATAAATTGATCAAAGTTTTGATTCTTTGAGATTCTCATCATTAACTTTTCTTTGAACTGATTTGCTTAATTGATTCATAAGATAGATTACAAAAAGACAGTGAAATCGTCTCGAAAATTGAATCAACCGAAGCAATCGATGTCAATCTATCACCTCAGAGATATCTACCTAGAACTGTCTGGAAAGTAATATGATCTGGATTTGTTCTCAAATTATTATTACCTGAAGGACTGAGACTTATTTGTTTTTCCACCTCATCTTGCATTTGTTTTAATTTTTCTGCTTCTTCCTCCATCTCTTTGACACGAGCCCGAATGGCTTCCAATTCCTGTATAATAAATGATAATACACACAATGATCAGCATATCTTGTCAATACCCAAAAATTACAATCAATAATCATCATAAAACAAAATACGTACAGGATCATCACTATTCTCGTTCGTTGATGGTGAACTCATCTTGATGTATATATTTGTGTGTGTATATATGTCAATACTACAAGCACAATTGTTATTATTATTATTACTATTATCAGTCAACAATTCTACCAAGATTGACTGAAGAGCGTTGATTACCGGCAAAAAAAGAGAGAGAGAAGGAAAAACATTCAAATTGAATTGACACTCTGATCACTGACACTCGATGATCTCCACACAAATCATCAGTGTATCATCACACTATGCTTAACTAGTGGACGGTCACTTACCCAAATTAAATGTTAATCAATTAAAAGTGATTGAGAAAACAAAAATCACACACATACACATTCAAATCGGTAATAGCCACACAATGTGTGTATTCAAACACAATCACATGCCAATCTCTTTCTCTCTCTCTCTCTTCCTCTTGCCAATACCAATGGACACAAAGAATCAATTTTCAAACCTTCCTCAGAAGCAACTCTTAATTGTATCACTCCACTGGTTGTCAACAATGGTATGGTTCTATGTTAATTAAATGATCACCATAAAATACATATAAAATCAGCAAAACACAATACACAACAGTGTTCAAGAGAGAGAGAGAGAGAAATGAAAGGAGCGGCAATACACAATACAGTACATGTCAGCCATACTAAAATAAAAGTGAACATGCTTGATGAACAAGATTTGAAAACGTGAACTGAACAAATCCAGTGAGAAAGAGACATTGTTCAAGTATATATGAGTTTGAAGAAAAATGATTCTATTATTAATTAGTGATTAATTTGCATCTGTTACTTGTGATTATGATGATGATTTGGTGGTGGTGATGATTTGTAATTGTGATTCGGGATTTTGGTGGGATTGAAGAGTGAGAAGGAAAATTTTTTTCGATGTTTTTATTGTGATCAATGTGAAAGAGAGAAGAAAAAAAGTTTTGCTTACTTGCTTCATCAAATTCATGTACATTATTATTATCATGCATATTACCTGTATTTGGTTTACCTTGTTGGCTAACTTGTTTGTGTTTGCAGTATTCCTGATTTGATTGTGTTTGTGTGTGTGTGTGTTTTGATGTTTTGTATTCGAGTTTTAAGATATTCATCTGTGGACAAGTTTATCTACTGTCCGCTGATGAGGACAATAGTGATCATTTCCGATTGAAATCATTACTTTCATTTTCATTTTCTGTTACTACTACTCGCCATCACCATGATGATTTACATCTTTCATCGACTGTTGTGCTGTTCATTTTGTCATACATTAATGGGAGTGTTTATTCATCTCACTAATTGGGACAATCATAAGGAATTATAGCCTCTATAAGATCAACTTTATTGCCTTCTCGTTAGTCTGTCTCTATTTCTCAGGTGTTGATTCATCAGAGCAATGTAATCAATCATTTGCCGGTTAAAGTCTCATTTATATTCTCCTGAACGTCTCAGAGCTGTTGGAAAATCAGAAAATCCGTTTCCTCCATCCTTTGTTCCAATATTCATCAACTTTTGGGAAAACCGGTGCACTTCTATGGTCAATCCTAGCCTTTGAAGTACAAAGTAAAGTTTGATATCATCAGTACAGTGATCATGTTTCAACTAATGAAGAGAAGAACGAAGATGTCAACATTGATCACATCAAACTCATTCGATCAGTAATCATTTCACATCATACGGCGAGAGAAATTTTTGTTCATGAATGTTTTTCGCTCCCAAAAACTGTACCCAAATCATAGTAATAGTAATAGTATTAATTGAAAATGCCAACCACTAATCGCTGTGATATCAACTACAATCAACTGTCAACTTCACATCATTCAGTAAACATTTTAGGACGAATATCATCGTTCATTCACATGCATCCTCAGTCAAAATTTTTCATGAAAATTCTCGCCGCATTATTTTATGGTTGCTCATCTTTTTTAATTATCGTGGTCAACAAGGTTGTGCTCACCACATATCGTTTTCCGTCATCTCAAGTGCTCGGTCTAGGCCAAATGATAACCACTGTATTCGTTCTCCAGTTGGGCAAAACACTTCGTATCATAAATTTTCCCAATGCATCTGTTGAAATTCCAAAGAAAGTATTTCCATTGCCTCTATTTTATATTGGTAATCTAATTTGTGGACTTGGCGGTACTCAACGATTAAGTTTACCAATGTTCACTGTATTGAGAAGATTTGCCATACTTTTCACAATGATAGGTGAATACTATATTCTCTCCGTGAGTCCAACTATGCCAATAATTTGTACCGTAATTGCCATGGTTGGTGGAGCAATGATTGCCGCAAGTAATGATCTTTCATATGATGGTGAAGGCTACTTACTGGTTTTAAGCAATGATCTATTCACGGCGGCTAATGGTGTCTACATGAAAAAGAAACTTGACTCAAAAGATCTTGGAAAATATGGTCTTATGTTCTACAATTCTTTAATCATGTTACCAGCAATGATGCTCATCTGTATTATATCTGGTGATATTGAGCGTGTTTTACAATTCGAATATTGGTTAGATTTCAATTTTTTACTGGTCTTCTCTGGCTCTTGTTTGATGGGTTTTTTATTAATGTTCTCAACTGTGTTGTGTACTTCTTATAATTCCGCTTTGACCACAACCATTGTCGGATGTGTTAAGGTATGTTTGACAGAGATTACATTAGTCTTATGGATGATGCCAGTGACAATATCCTGGGAATCATGTGTTACATAATAGGTGTATAATGACGCAATGAGTTAAGATAAAATTTTTTTTTTCCTCCACAGAACATCCTGGTTACATATATTGGTATGTATATCGGTGGAGATTATGTTTTCTCATTCATCAACTTCATGGGCTTGAACACAAGCATGTTGGGAAGTTTGTTCTATTCCTACTTAACTTTTATAAAGCGTGATCCACCGCTTAGTGTTGCCAATAATTATCAACCTTTGGTGTCAAAATAAAAAGAATTAATTTTATTCAAATGTTCAAAGAAGAATGTTCGAATTCCGACGAAACTCATTTATTTTTTCTTTCAGACTTCATTCTGAGATTGAGTAAACTCGTTGGTGATAATTTTCTCAAAGTAATTAGTTTTTTTGCGCTTATACTTTTTATCGAGGGAATTGACTTCATGTTAGTTGGATTAATCATAACTTTTTCCATTAGGTCTGATGAAGGGGTAATTGCTCGTATTTTGATACGTTTCCAACTCGGAAGAGAACGATCCTAGACTAAATAGCTTATTCAATCGTCAGAAATAGTTATCTCAACTGTGTGTCGCTATTCTACAGAACAGATTCTTCCATCTGAAATCAGAGGGGATGTACATTGTTCAATAATCTGCTAGAGTCATAATTCACAGCTATGGGCTTTTTTACAAGCTTTTGAAAGTATTTAAACAATCCAGGGAGAATATTAATTGATCTCTTAAAGATATCAATTTTGAGACAAGGAGCAAGCCATTGTAATTATCTGAGTTAAGTTTATATCCGCTTCCTTCTCGAACTTCTCCTGCTTTTGAACTCACCGGAGATGAGCTAGCTGGCTATATGTGAATTCATTAGGATGATTGGGAATGATTAAAAAGTATTCAATCATAAAATTTAGCTCATCTTTGTATGTTCAAAAAAGCGAACATTCCAAGCGAACCTTTCTTTTCTCCAAAAAAAGGCTGAAAAGTACTCTCCCGGAGACGAAAAAAGCTCTTCATCAGAGGTAGAAAAATTCTTTTCTCCAGAAGAAAAGTGGAAATATCTCTACCTCTTGTGGCCAAAAGGGATATATAAATGAAAATATTCATCTCAAGATGCTAAAAAATTTTCAAATCGTCTAAAGGACAATTTATATCGTCGAAAACTTAAAAAATTTAATCAACTAAAGAAAAAAAATGATGAAAAAATTAGAGCTGAATTTGGCGCTACATTTTCTTCAGTGTCAATGTAAATACGGTTAATTCGGTAAGTGAACAACTTTTCACCTCAAATCAATTTAAATTTTGATCTAAAATCTTGATCATTCATCATCAACATACTATACTTTGTGAGTGTCCATGAAACTGTCAATAGTCTATTCAATATAATTTGAATTAATTTCGAGTCTGATTGACATCATTTAAATACACTACATGTACTCTTGTCTGAATGTGTAAGTGATAATAAGCAAGCATTTTGTTTGTATACATTCATTTAGCCGGCTTCTGTGAAGCGTTCTTCTGTTTGGCTAATCACTTTATTCCTCCTTGATTACGTATTTTTCTTCATCATTAATTTATTAATCATTCGTTAAGTGATTGATATCCACTGCAATTTGATGAGCACCATCGAGATGAAGCTTATTGAACCCGTGGTGACAAGTTTTCGTCCGGCCAAAGTGTTTCGTGAGAATACGGATCGCATTAATTCAATTGATTTCTCAGCCAATGGAGAGACGCTAATCACATCATCTGATGATGATTCGATTGTAATATATGATTGTGAAAAAGGTGTATCCAAAAAAACTCTCAACAGTAAGAAGTATGGTGTCGATTTGGTACATTATACTCATGCCGCTAACACAGCTATACACTCAAGTAATAAGATTGATGATACAATCAGGTAATATTCTCAGAATCCATGGATCCACTCTACTTGGCCATTCTTCGATAAGATTTAATTTTAATTTTGACTCTTTAATTCTCTCTGTTTTCCCTTCCAGATATTTATCTCTTCCAGATAACAAGTATATTCGCTACTTTCCTGGACATACCAAAAAAGTGGTCACCTTGTGCATGTCTCCAGTTGATGACACTTTCCTAAGTGGTTCATTGGATAAGACTATTCGATTATGGGATCTTCGATCACCAAATTGTCAGGGTCTAATGCATCTTATGGGTCGACCGGTAGCCAATTTTGATCCGGAAGGACTTATATTTGCTGTCGGTATCAACAGTGAATCCGTTAAATTGTATGATCTTAAATCATTTGATAAAGGTCCCTTCAACACATTCAAGCTACCGCAAGATAAAGATTGTGACTGGACAGGTCTCAAATTTTCACCTGATGGTAAAATTATCATGGTTTACACCAATGGTAATGTGATTCATCTCATTGATGCATTCAATGGAACTCCATTGCAAACACTTATGGGTCATGTGAACAATAAAGGTTTACCACTTGAAGCATCTTTCTCTCCGGATTCTCAATTCATATTCAGTGGATCTACTGATGGGCGAATACACGTCTGGAGTGCTGCTACCGGAATGAAAGTGACCACTTTCACTGCTGACACTCATGGCCCTGTCCAATGTGTTCAATTCAATCCGAAGTTCATGATGCTCGCTTCCGCGTGCCACAGTATGGTTTTCTGGATACCTTCGCCCACTGATGAATAAATTTGCAGATGCTCAATCGAATGTATCATCATCTCCCATCTAATATTCAATGTACCTATCTTCATTACTCATTGATCACATCAACCTTCAGATCATGGAGGAGTGAATACTATCAAAATACTGTTCTCTTCCACGTTCGAAATAATTTCCTGGTATAGACAGTTCCATCATCATCATTTCATTGTTGCTAATTAATCTTGAACACATTTTATATTCATTCACTCATTCACTATTGGAGCAAGATTTACCAAAAAAATGGATAAATAAAAAACTGGTCACGCTTTTTGATAATGTCGCCCATTCAATGCCCATTCCTTTGATGATTCTCCAAGAGTATTGAACTCTGACTCATAAAATGACTCATCTGTTATTCTTGGAATCTAGAATTATGGATTGATCTGATTAGCTCATAAGCTAGCCCCATCAATATCGCTTGTTGGAAAACAACTGAGTAGAACGTTGTCATCATCAATCCTAGAGCATCAGAACTCTATGAATTTTCTAGAAGTCAAATGACTTCATGAAAAAGAGAATATAAATGAATGAAAATTTCGAGAATAGCGATATAAATCTTCATGCGATGATACGTAAATTATTCTTCTTTAGATAAGTTTGGCAAAATTGAACAAAAAATCTTGGTGAAGAAGAAGTAATGAGAAATGTTTCTGCTAAGTTGAGCACAGACAAGAGAATAGATTGGTTAGATTTTAATGAACCATTAATCAAAATGTTTGTTTGATAAAAATTCTAGTTAAAAGACATTCTCTCTAGCTTGGATTGTAATTCTCTAAATCGAGATATGAGTTCAGTGATTTGAGGGTCGTTGTTGTTATTGGATTGAAGTTCTAAAAGATATTCGGCCATCAAATCTAAACATTTAGCAGTGAAATGTCTCCTGCAATAGAGAAGGTGAAGAATGAGTATCAAATCCCTCATGATGATGAATCACCTTACCTTTCGGAGTGGACAATGCAAGAGGGGTTATCACAAAATTTCTTGAACAACCAATAAGATACTTGTAATATTTGAATAGATTTGCGCATCCAGGATGAATTTGATTCACGAGAACGAAATAGTTTGTGGTAAATATCGACAAGTTGATGAATACTGAGACCACAGGAAAGAAGCGCTGAAGCAAGCCATTCGCGCTCGAAACCCAAGTTATGAGTAGTGTTCTCTAGGTATTGAACGACGAACTCTGGAGAGGGAGAAATAATATGATCAGTGATCAGAGTAAAAAGTGGTGAACATTAGAGAAAATTTACCAATTGGAAGATATCTCTCTGAAGGCATATATTGCTTGGCTAAATTAGTTATCTTGTTGACGAGCAAGGTCTTCCGCACAGAAGTTGGCTTTATAACAGAGCTGGCAAGCTCTCGGTCCATGATTTTTTTCCAAAGAGTTTTCACAAGCTCTGGGTCATTATGAGATGCAGTATATACAATGGCAAGTTGTGCTTCTGGTAGATCGAATCTATCAGCAAAATTTTCATACAAAGTGCTAATATCTAGAAGGTCCTCATTCAACTCTTTAATAGCGTCTCGAACCGGCTGTGAACTCGAATCTGGTCGCAAGGAGAGCGCTTCAAGAGTTTTATACTGTAATCGAGCAACTTCCATTCTTTCTTCGATATCATGCAATAATTCACCACTAGTTTTCAAATCTTTGTCTTCCATAGACATTATAGCTGAATGACTTTGACAACTTTTCATGCAAATGATGGCTCTGGATAGATATTCAATTCGTTTGAGAAGGTCTATTTCAGATGAATGCTTCTGAGCAAGTTTGTTCAAAATCAGAGCAGCAGCTCGATAGTTTCCATTTCTTTCATAATATGCCCAAAGTAAGTCCATCATTTCATGAGAATCTCCAAATGCCGATGCTTTGCTTTTCAGATAAAATTCAACGTGAGGTGAACGGATTTCCAGGAGTTTGTCCAACTTTTGATGCTCATAAAACCACTCATAAAATGCATAATGAGCAATCTGGTCATCAGAGTTTATGACAGTTTGAAGAATAGATTTTGAATAATTGAGAGCTTCATCTTTGGTAATGGGAGGTATTGCATCGGCCTGATCTTTCTTCGAAGAGGATGGTTGAATGAGAGTATTTGCAGGATTTTCAACTCTACAGAGAAGATATTCATATGTTTCAAGAATTATTCGATAACATTCTAGCCGAGAATCTTCAATTTTTACAGGATCATAAAGTGAATGTAGATCAGGGCTCTTAGGAGAATGTTGAATATGTTCAAGTAGAGTGAAGGCATCTTGTGTGTAGACCCTGCATTTATTCTCAGGATCACGCTGTGAGGCAGCGGATAGGCAAAGGTTTGCAATATCTACGTAAGCGTGAACGCTTTTCAACAGTTCACAAGCTTGACGAATATTGATTCGAGCACCAATACGCTTGAATGTTTGAAGACCCTGTTCAATCATTTTTGTTCTCTGTTCAGCATCTGGTATACTTCTAGCTTTGATCAAGATTTCATGAGCTTTGGCCTGGAGGACATTTTCATTACGGAATATGGAAGGGCAAGCCTCCTTGAGTCTTTGGCTAATACAATCAGTGGCAGTATGATCTTCGATATATTTCTGAACCAAGGCAGAAGCTAAATGAGCACACAACTCATTACCTGTGGTCGTGAGGTCGCGGAATGAAACAGTTCGCAAAACACTGGGTGCCTCATTCGGCATATGCTCTACAACCGATTGGAAATTGTGTTCAGAGATGATTCGCCAAAGACCAAGAACTTCCCTAATTCGCTCAATAAGTTGTAAGGCTGTGTAGAAAGATGTTCTCTCGATGATCGGATTAACTTGATTCGGATTGGTGAAGTTGATAGATCCACCACCATTCATACGAGGATGTATGAGATCCAGTCTCAGATCGGATGAGAATTGAATATTCTTGTTAAGGAAGTTCCTCAAATTACTCAACTTCTCAATGTAAATATTTATCTCTTCAGTGGATATTGAGCTATGATATATTTCTTTAGGACCATTTGGAATGAGCTGTGGTACTGTTTCGATGTGAACAGCATTATGATTCCATATTTGTCGAACGATGCGCGAGAGGTACAAATATAATCCTTTAAGTTTGTTGGACATTTCGTAATGAACATGAGTAGTTCCTGTTGCTCCTTGAGGAGTGCCCATAAGATAATCTCTCTGATGAGAAGAAAGGAATAAATTTAATGAGGAGGAGAAGAAATTAAACTTGATATACTTACGTATGGCTGCCCTTCATCTTGAGGAGAAAATCTAATCATGCTAGCCAATGGTGAATATGGCACTTTATTCTGAGGTGAAAGTGGTGAAGCGATGGGAGATGACTGGAGAATGTCCATATTGGGTGAAACGCGAGGAGTGGATGATATTGGTGTAGATATATGACCAGCTGGAGAACCAGGAGCAGATTGTAAGATGTGGTGATGATGCTGCAGCGAAGAAGTTGGAGAAGTTGGAAAAATTTGATGATGCATTCCAACTGGCTGGCTGGTTGTGGTGATCAAAGGATCGCCACCGTATCGAAAGTAAGCTAGAGTGGCCCACTCAGCAATTTGTTTCTCCAGATGTGAAACAGTCTGGCTAGCTAGAGCGAGAATCATCGCACAACTATGTATCTCACCATAAAGACGGAAAAAACTTCTGACTGACTCGTTTTCGAAACCTTGATTGTCGATCAATAGCTGCTTAAGGTGATCAACAGGTCTTGGCTTGAATGCAATGTGAACTCCTTGAGAGGAGAGGAATAAATATTTTCGCTGAATTTCCATATCCTGAGTGACAAGAAGAGGAGGCTCTAAAGAATAGGATCTACTCGGTCCCAGTTGAATCTGAACATCTTGTTTGATCGGCTGAGGCCTCATCTCTTCCTGCATGTCCCATGTTCTACTGCTAATTGGATGAACACTAAAAAGCTCCATGAATTGGTCATGAAATGAGAAGGCATCGGATGATAGAGCCCATAGAAGAGTTCGGCCATCATTCATCGAAGAGACCATGATTGTAGTGCCGCGACGATAAGATGCGAGATGAACACTGCTGGGGCGTTGAGGTGGAGATGAAGGTGAATATCCTGGTGGCAATCTTATGTGAACAATATCTAAAGTCTCTGGTCGTCGATTTGGTTGCGAGTCACGAGATGTGGAAAAGAAAATACGTATACCAGTGTCGGTGAAACCAATCAAATTGATGAAAGATGATTCAGTCTGTTCAACAACACAAATCTTCGATAGTGTGCGAAAATTTTCAGCCTCAATATTTCGTGCCAAAGAGGAAGCTTGTGCACTGATAGAGCTCCAAGTTCGTGAGGTGACTTTTGACATGGCTTTACCATCATTTCCCAGATCATAAATTTCGATAGTTCCATTACGAAAACGAGCAAAAAGAATATGACGAGAGTTATCGACCTCTATTTGAATGATTGGAATTTTTTCCGAGAAGTCAAGTACAGCAGGTATCAAGTAAGATATCAACGAAGCCGAGTGATTAACTTTCCAACTCCTTTTGCCTAGCCATGTGCCCGGTCCGTGATACATAGCTTCATATAGACAACCATCTTTACCACCTAGAAAAATACGACCTTCATCGGTTCCACTTATTATATTCATTGGAACATTATCGGTGGCTATTCTGAACAAAGGTTCAGCAAGAATTTCAATAGTGTTTGCATCACGTTGCTGAACACCGAGGAGGACTATCTCTACAAGAGTTGTCAAGCACAAGACGTGCTTTATATCTGGTCGAAAGACTCCTGAGAAAGAAAATAGTGTGTTATAAAGATTCAAAAGTCTAAAATGGAAGTGAAAGAAAAAAGTAAATTACCAGCTTTGGGTTTAACTAAAGCAACTCCGATTATCACTTCAGTGAGAGAATCGTAAGAGGTGACTCCATCACCATCATAGGACCACAAATAGAGTGAGCTATCAACGGTTAGCCAGGCACGCTGAATTTCACTGAAAAGGCCAATTTCGGAATTTTGTTCAACATCTAAATTAAGAAATAAGCAAATTATCACCAAGAAAAAGATCAATAGTTACAACTCACGATTGAATTGTTCCAAAACTTTAGCTGGGAATGGTACAGTATTAAGTTTATGTAATTGAAAGGAGGCACCAGAGGCAGCAATACAAGGATAATCATTTTCCTGGACACCACTAACAGTTGGATAACCTAGAAATAAATGAAGGATTTAAAGACAAGTCAATCAAACAAAGATTGACAACAAAATGATACCACATGAAAAACCATTCATTACTCACCAGAAGATGCTTTGAGAGCATCATGCATCTGAACGAAAGCTGAGTCTGCGGCGAGAGACTTATCCACCATACTGACTGGATCTTCTTGAGGCACTATAATTTGTTCGGGAAGCATTTGTTTGAATGGTGAATTGACCGGTAACCCTTGCCGGTGATCAGGTCGCAATGGTATCGGTGGCTCCCAATTGGTATACGAGACATCCATTTCGATTGCCATTCTAGCAAATTAGTAGAGCAACAATTATTATACCATCTCATCAAAAAGGCAAAGCATCATCCAGACATCCTGGAGATGATCTGAATCAATGGTAGCATCAATAACAATCAACTTACATGCAATAATTGTCGATGTCACCGTTCACAAGCCACTACCAAAAGGTAAAAGTAAAAGAGAAAGACTTCCTCTTTCTTCCTCTCTCTCTCTCTTATTGTTCAGCTTGCCTCCAAAAACCGGGAGGATCGTTCTTTAATATGTATGAATGATTAGCAATTCTGATCAGTCTGATCACCACCACACCAAATCACAATCAATGAATACACACAGATAAATTATGATATCTAGATATATTACTCCACACACAGACAAACAATAATGAATATAACAATATCAATGATAATCACAATTATTAATCTTGTAATTTGAAATGAATTTCAAACCGCATTCAAAAAAATTGACTCAAAATCACATGGCTCACATGTGTTGACATCTGCAGGCAACAGTATTAACAAGTGAAATTGTCAAAAAATTTTCCAAGTTCGACTGATCTTAAAAGTTTCAAGTTCGAGTTGGAATTTGATTTGATTAAGTTTGAATTTAAATTGATTTACCATTTGATTGGGTTTGACTTGGTGGTGTGCAGTATGTAGTGATGGGAATGAGTGGTCCAGTATGGATGATGACAGAGGTGTTGATTTGATATTTTTTATTGTCTATTTATTTTACTTTATTGATGTTGCTGTTCATATTTTGATTCATTGACACTGATTAATTGAGTTTCATCTATTTTTCTCTGATTGTCTAATTTTTTTGTGCAACGATTTTGAATAACAATTTTCAAAATGATTAAATCATCATTTCGAATCTCATGCACTTGTATGGGTGGTTTGGCGAGGATGAATAATAGAGGCAATGTTGCGTCGAAAGTTTTTCCGGTAGCTGCTATTCATTCAAGTGGTCCTAATCATGAGAAGACTCATTTTGGTTATGAAGAAGTGAGTACGGAAGAGAAAAGTAGCAAAGTGAACAAAGTTTTCTCCAATGTTGCCGATAAGTATGATTTGATGAACGATCTGATGAGCGGAGGAATCCATAGGATTTGGAAAGCATGTTTCATGAAAAAATTGGATCCATTGCCGGGAACACAATTGCTCGATGTTGCCGGTGGTACAGGAGATATTGCCTTCAAATTTATCGATCACATGAGAGCTCGATATCCTCATGATTCAAGTTATAAAGTGACCGTTTGTGATATCAATCATGACATGTTGGAGAGAGGAAAAAATAAATCTGTATCTCTTGGCTATGATGATCCGAGAATATTGGACTGGAAGCTGGGTGATGCCCAGAATCTACCTTTTCCTGATAATTCATTTGATGCCTATACAATCGCTTTTGGAATTCGAAATGTTGTGAATATCGATGAAGCACTTATGGAGAGCTACAGAGTTCTCAAGCCAGGAGGAATATTCATGTGTCTAGAATTCTCTAAGGTTAACACTCCTGGATTAAGTCAAGCTTATGATTGGTATTCTTTCAACATTATTCCTGTTCTGGGAGAACTGATAGCCGGTGACTGGAGGTCTTATAAGTATCTCGTAGAAAGCATCAGAAAGTTTCCTGATCAGCGAGATTTCGCTGAGATGATTAGAAATGCAGGCTTTCATCTGGTCGACTACCAGAACATGACTCAAGGGATTGCCACAATACATTGGGGCTATAAAGAACATTCTAGTCAATTACGAAAAGATGAAGACCAGTGATCTTTGATTGAATTGGGCATTGGATCCGAGAGTTCGTCTCATGAAACCAAAGACTAGGCGATGTTTTGAGTTCAGTCTACTATTTTTGTGGTACAATAGTTTTCTGAGTCTTTCCCATCTCTTTGCCCTAGTTGCTATCATCATCATCTAATGTGATGATAAAATCGATACTTTGAATTTAAAAAGCCAAAAAATAAAAAGCTTGTAACATAGACATAAGTTATTTTATTTTATTTCATGACCAAGCAACAGTTTGGGTTGAATTTTCTCTATAAGCCTTGAAAGTTGTCTTTCTGGAGATTGGCTTTATACGCTTAATATATGGCTGTTTTAAATTAGTAATACTCTGATTTCTAGTATATATCATGAGTTCAAATAAATTATGATAATTTATGCGCAAGGAAAATCTCAACAAATGTAAGGATTTCTTACTGAATAATATTTCATACATATCTCAAGATATCTAGGTCCCACAATTTCGAACCATCCGCTGGAAATTCCATATATTTCTTGCATTTCAAGTCTGCTTTTGGGTAATTTTCTAGCTAATTGTTTCAAACTATCATTAGGTAACAATTTACATGGATCAACTCCTAGTTCATCAGCGATAGTGAGCGTCAGTTTTCTTAGCTCCTCATAGCACTCTTCCTCGAGATCTTTCCGATAAGCTCGTTGCTCTTTGATTCTCTGATTTCTTTGAAAAATTGGTGCCAGTTTCGGCTGAGATTCCTGTTTACAAGTTTCTTGTTTGCAAGATTCGCCTTGAAATTTAGCTTCCTCAGATGGTAGAATAGGAACGATAAACTGCTCCTCCGATCCTTGTGCCAGCAATTGACTAGCTTTTGGTCCTAATTTTAAGACGAATTCATCTTTCCTTGCAATCTCTTCCAAGTACCCTTCGAATTTCATGTGTTCAAGGATGTGAAGAATCTTTGATCTTCTCACATGCTTCAACAGTCCATCGATTGATAAGTATGCTCTTCTTCTAATCTTTCTCCTACTGGGTCCTGTGATGGGAAAAATATTTAATAAAGCAAAAACTTTGCCTGCTAATTCGTTTTCTCTCACCTTTTAGGGCACTTTCAAGCTCTGTAAATGTCAGATAACTTTTTGATCTTGAAAATGATTCCACTGTGACGAGAATCAATTTTGCCTCTTTCGTATAGTTTTCTCCAAAAGGAACAATTTTCTCATTATTTCTCAAATTTGTCTCGATTACCTGAGAACTTGGAATATTGCTGGATTGTTCCATTATTCTCTTCTTCTTTGGCCAACTCTCGAATACGTTCTTCTCGGACAATTTTGGACATTCACCATCTTGAGATGATTCAATAGTCCTCTTGTTACACAAGTTAGTTTCAGGAGTTTCAGTGTCCAAAATATCGAGAGGCTTTTCTTCTTCTTTTACTTTTTGTTCATCACTTTCGTTATCATCGTTAATACACTTTTCTAATTCATAGCCACTTGATACCATGGGCGGCTCAATCGATTGACTTGATGAAATTTGAATACTACTCATGATTTCATCCAGAGATTCGTCGAATAATTCTGTATCTTGATCAAATTTGGAATTTGATTCACATGTTGGATGGTTAGGTAACGAAGTATCACTTGATGAATATTCCATATCTTTTGTATCCATCTCTGAGCTTTTTTGGTCAGATTCATTATCGTCGTTGGAGTTGACGAGTTTTGATTCCATTTCTAGGAAAAATGGGTCTGTGAAGACCCATTCTACTTCAGAATCATCACCAAAAACATCATCACAATCATCATCCATATGACTTTGCTTTTCCATAGATTCACTTGACTCCGCTATCATTTTGGAGTTTTTTTCATCAGGTAAACACAATTGATGATCGACATCCATCGGCACTCTCGATAAATAGGTGATTCTTGATTGAGATAACACAACACTTATTATAAATGTTTTTCTTTCTTTTCTACGTTACAATTACCAATTGATGAAAAATAATCAAATGGCTCTGAAAAGTTCAAATGATAAAGTAGTAAATACCTCAAAGTTACTGTAGTTCGTTCTCATGAAGCAGATGGAAAATAAAAGCCGTTCAAGAGACACTTAAATAATCAATTGATTTTAATCATTATCCATCATCTCATTGGTCAATGTAAGTTGGAAGCCCAATTTTACTACACACAATTGACCATTGGCGAACGAGAATCATCTGGCTTGTGATCGTAATCTAAAACTTATTTTGCGCATCTAATTTCTGATCCCAGTTTTTTAGACCAATCATCACTTGTGGTGAGTCATCGAGTGCAAATTATGGAGTTATCTTCTCTTTTCATGTTCCATGATATCGATTCGAACTGGAGAAAAATTTTTCAATTAAATTAATTTCTCATCGAGATTAATGAGAGATGGATGATCCCGGTTCAATCATGGGATATACATGTACTTCGTTGGATGACGCTTTAACTTTCTAATGATTTTTCCTATGAGTTTGCTACTCTAGATCACAATCAAAATCGAAGGACTGAATAATTCTCCCCTCATTCCTCACAATCAGATTATTCCTCTCCCAAACATTGGTTGTGAAAAAAACAAAAGTAACCTCTTGTCGGGTATAAGCCTGTATTCAGCGTTCGGTAGCGAATTTCAATACACGTATGCTTCGGTTCAAGAAGATTTGTGAACTATCAATGAATATCATAAGGGGAATATAAGCATCCAATTCATATTTTTAACAGAATGGAATGATTTTGAAGATGTTTGTAGGACAGTTTCTGATCAATTGTATCTCAAAATTACCAAGGGTAAGGCTATTGCTGAATGAAATTTGTGAGAATAAAAATATTGAAAAAAATTTTAATAGAATTGAAACGGAAGAAATTGGACGTTCTTTCAATAAATCAATCGAATAGAAATTTTGAACACTAGATCGATTGAGAGGAAATGCAAATTTACATGAAGTGTGAACTGTGTCTCCATATCTCTATAACCGATTAGATATGTAAGAAGATAAATTTTCATCATTATACTGGGGAGCCATTGGCCACCATTAAGTGCTATAGGATGAAATTGTTGGATAACTTTCGACGCTTAGCATTTGGACCCTTCTCAGAATCGCTTCTAGCAGCTCTCCTTTCACTAAACTTGCGACAAATTTCCAAAAATCCAGGTCCAGCATCTTTAAACCAATGATTGGTGATACCCTCAATCTCAAGAAACTCTTCTTTGGTGGTGGGTAGACGTCTGGCCATCTCTGTCATTCTTTCCATTGAGACGATATGTGTTCTCGTACCACGCTGTTTGCCCAAGTCTTTGCTCAATCGATAAAGTTCTTCAAAGCATTCTTCATCAATCTCAGCAGGAGCATCTTCTTGACGATTCTTCATCTCTTTTCCGAACGAGTGTGAGGAAAGGACGGGTATTTTGAATCTCGTTTTGGTACCAGACGCAAGCAACAGTTGAGCATTCTTTCCTAGCCTGAGAGCCATGAATGTATTGAAGCGAGATGCGAGAATTGCTTCCTCTTTGAGATAATTAGCGAGTATCATTCGATTGATTAGGTAATCAATATCTGCTTTCTTCATTTTAGAAAATGCACCATATCCAGGAATCTTATCAAGTCGCCTGCTAACTATCTTTTTCTCACTGGAACCTAAATGAGAAACGTGGGATAAGAAAACTGACCACAATAATGTAGCAGAAAGCTTACCTTTCAAAATCAATGAGACCTGATTTATGGTATGATTACGAAAAGGTAGTCTCAACAAGGAATCAACCATTCGCAAAACGATCTTGGCGTCTTCAGTGCAATCCTTCTCAACAAAATTAGCCTGTAGAAAAGATGGTGATTAGTACATATGTATCATGGAAGAACGAAAAAACTGTCAAGAGAAAAACATACCCCTCGTGCACAATTATCGCACTTAATAGATTTCGATTTGACACAAGATTCAAAACTTTCACCAAAATAAGACAGTAAATTTACACGTCTACAGACAGCCTGATCTTCACAGAATCTGAACATCTCGCTCACATTGTCTAGATGATTGCGATTTGAGTTCGAATGTTCCCAATTCTTGTCCCCTGTTGGTGTTTAGAAAAAATTATTCAAGCAAAAAGTTAGCTAGTGGAACATAACATATGAATCTATAAGTTTAATTGGTCTAAAAAGAGACTCACCATTGATGATTAACTTTCTAATTTTATCCAAGTCTCCATGACTGTAGAAGAGGTAACAAAACGATTCCAGGCCATCACGACCTGCTCTTCCAGACTCTTGATAGTAGCCCTCAATCGACTTAGGCATTGAATAATGAATAACAAATCGAACATCTGGTTTATCAATGCCCATTCCGAAAGCAACGGTGGCACATATGACTCTTTTTTTGTTTTGCATCCAAGCATCTTGAGCACGAGACCTTTCCTCGTCCCCAAGTTTGCCATGATACGCAACAGCTGGAATTTTTTTGACTGATAAATAATCGGCAACTTTTTCACACTCATCGCATGAGAAACAATAGATAATACCGCTTTTGTTTTTGAAATAATCATGTATCAGAGAGACAATTTTATCTTTTAACAGCTTCTCAGTTGGCTTAATTTGCATATCAATCTTCAAGTTAGGCCGATTGAAACTTTGGATGAATCTTTCAGGATTACGCATACCAAGTGTCCGAGTTATGTCATCTCTCACTCTTTGAGTTGCAGTGGCAGTCAAAGCCATTATGGGTATCTTTGGATAGTTTTGTCGGAGCATTGATAGTCGCTGATAATCTGGTCGGAAGTCATGACCCCATTGAGAGACACAATGAGCTTCATCGATAACAAACCTTGTGAGCAATCCTCGGGCTGAGAGATCGCCGAAAATATCTTTGATGGCAGAGGATGAGCTTATTTTTTCGGGAGTTAAATACAAAAGCTTAATTCTGGGTGATGCTGATCGTAGATCTCTGAGTATTTCGGTGGCTAGATCTACCTCAGTTTTACCGGTGAGAAATTCTGCTGGAATATCCAACATTTTGAGCTTTGTGACCTGATCGGTGATGAGAGAGATGAGAGGAGAAACCACTATGGTTACACCTGACATAACAACTGCTGGCAATTGATAACAAATACTTTTCCCTCCTCCGGTGGGCATCAATATGAAACAGTCTCGACCGAGGCAGGCAGCATTTACCGCTTCCAATTGATTGGGTCGAAATTCTTTCAAACCAAATGTATTCTTAAATTGATCCAATAATCTCATGGAAAATTCGAAATTCATTTTCTTGAGAGATTGGTCTGTCGAATTTTGGAACAAATTTTTGTTCTTGGAAATGCTTGGGTTGTTTGTATTGGAAGGACTGTAAGGAACTGGAGCTGAAGGACTTTCAAAACTATAATTACTTCTAGATGAAGTGGTTTTAGGAGGAGAATCAAAATTGTAACTTGGAGTTTTGAATTCTTCTGATCGGACATAATTATTATTCGAAACAAACTTTGGCGTACTAGAAGGCTGATCATCAAGATATCGAGACCAATTTTGACGCTTATCAAGATTTGGCTTTTCGTCCACCTCAATTACGCTATTTTCTTTATCACTATCAGCTTTCGATGTTTGCTGGCTCGATATGATGCAATCAGGGTTCAAAAAATTATCATCTAACAGTAAAGCATCTAATTCATCGTTGAAAATATCATCATCATCATCACTGATTAATTGTTCTGCAACATTGGATTCAAATTTTGATGAATATTTGAGTGGCTTGATGGTCGATTTGATGGGTGGTGCTGAACTTATGTCATCATCACTATCACAAATTATGATCGAATCACTATCATCATCTTTTTTGGTTTCTTCTTTCGGCTTTATCATTGCAAATGATTGATCATCATCACAATCAGAAAAATCACCACCAAGTAGATCTATGTCATCCAATGGTGGAACAATATATTTGATATCCTCTTTCACAGATGATGATGCAAATACTGTGCCACCATTGGGCCTACAATTACCACCACCACCGTATGAAGATGGTACGAAAGATGATGAAGATGATGATGATGTTAAGTATTTAGAAGATAATGATGAGGATGATGGAGAAGGTAAATTAGGCTGTACAGGAATGGCTATTTTGGGTACATTACGAAATCTATCACGATATGGTCCCTTAATATCTAGTGTATCACATATTTCAGTCCAATTATTACGAGGAAAATTAACAAATACCTCATTCATATTGATACATGTATAAATATCTGTATCTATATATATATATATATACACCTAAACACACATAATAATAAGTATTACAATTACAATTACAATTACAATTACCAAAAGACAATCAATATCATCATCATTATTATTATCTCAACGTTTTTTCAATTTTTGTGTTTGTCAACTTGTCATGACTTGAATAGATTTTTTACGCGCCTTTTTTCGTGTAAACAAGGAATGTAGAGAGGTCGCTTCGATCGCGCAACACAAAGTTAACTAGTGACGACATCTGTATTCTGTATTTTGAGTTTGAACTTTTATCGAGTTTTATTAAACTGCATGCCTGAAGCATGTGTTTGTGTACATAAACATTGGAAAAATTTTTGATTCACATTTGATTTGATGGATTTTAATTGATTGTTTGGTTGGAAGAAGTGTTGTTGCTTGCCGATCATGATCACAATTCGTACTGGATTATCTCGTGTACCTGGTACAAGGTTGAGACCAATTCATTCGAAGTTACGATCGTTGATGAAATCAACTGCAACCAATTCACTCAGGTAAGTGTTCGAATGTTAGTTAAAGTTCGTGAACTGTGAAGATGTAAGATGTGCCGGTTTTGATAATTGATTTTTTGGATTGTCTGTTATTATTGGAATATCTTTGCTTTTCATACAGTTTATCAACAAAAGGTAATGATGGTGAAGATTCAAGATCTACCAGCTTTGTGCCTCTCAAGCCGAAAATTCGTAGTGATCCATTGGCTGGTAATATTGGTGAAGAGATGACCGGTCGAAAGCTTGGACGATTAGAGATATTGAAAATTATGAACAAATTTTTTCAAAGACAAAATGTCAAAAGACTTGCTGCAGAAATTGGGATCGATGATCGACTTTTCGATCAAGCGTTCAAAAGTTTTTGTGAATTTTGTGCAAAGTCAGATACTATTTCACCGGAATTGCACATAGTTTTTTGTGATATTATCGATGGAGACGGTCATGTTGATGATTTGTATCCATTTTTTGTGAAACATGCTCGAGAAATTTTTCCCCATCTAGAATGTATAGATGAGCTTAGAAAAATAAGTGATCTGCGGTTACCACCCAATTGGTATCCCGAAGCTCGAGCTGTCAAGAGAAAGATAATCTTTCACTGTGGTCCAACAAATAGTGGTAAAACTTATCAGGCCATGGAAAGATTTCTCACTGCCTCATCTGGAGTATACTGTGGACCTCTCAAGTTACTCGCGATGGAAGTTCATGGGAAAGCAAATGAACGTGGGACAATGTGCGATCTTATAACCGGTGAAGAACGGAGATTGATGAACGAAGATGGTTCCCCTTCGAATCATGTAGCATGCACTGTTGAAATGGTATCAACAAAAGATGCTTGTGATGTTGCTGTCATCGATGAAATTCAAATGGTTCGTGATCCTCAGCGAGGTTGGGCATGGACAAGAGCATTGCTTGGTATACCAGCCAATGAAGTTCACATATGCGGTGAAGAAGCAGCCTTGAATGTGATTAAGGAAATAATATTACCAATAGGAGAAGAAATTGAAGTCCACAAGTATGAACGTTTGACAAAATTGACTCTCCAAGATCAAGCTATCGGGTCACTTGAAAATGTTCAAGATGGTGATTGTATAGTTTGCTTCAATAAGAATGAACTTTTTTCCACCGTATTAGAATTAGAAAAATTAGGTAGAGAAGTTGGAGTCATATATGGTGGTCTACCTCCCTTAACTAAATTAGCTCAAGCCAAAAAATTCAATAATCCATCTCATCCATGCAAAGTATTGGTGTCTACCGATGCCATTGGAATGGGTTTGAATTTGAGTATCAGGAGGATCATTTTCAATTCCCTTGAAAAAGTTTCAACCGATCTCAAAGGTGAGAAGAACAAGTGTGTAATTACTGTGTCTCAAGCTCTACAAATCGCTGGACGTGCTGGTAGATTTAATACCGACTATGACTCTGGTTTTGTGACTACCATGAAGAGTGAAGATCTTCCAACACTCAAAAAGCTCCTCCAGACACCAGTGGATCCTATCCCTGGAGTTGGCTTACAACCAACTGCTGACCAAGTCGAACTGTTTGCCTACTATTTGCCTCAAGCTACTTTATCCCATTTAATGGACGTTTTTGTTAGTTTATGTGAAATCAACTCATCCAACTACTTCATTTGTGATATGGCACCTTTCAAATCACTTGCCGAAATGATTCAACACATCAATTTACCACTAAGAGCACGCTACGTTTTCTGTTGCTCACCAATCAATCAAAATTATCCTTTCGTCTGCTCCATGTTCACACAATTCGCCCGCAAGTATAGTACCAACGAACCAGTGACCATCGACTGGCTGTGTGAAAGTATCGGCTGGCCTTTGCCAATACCAAAAACTTTAACTAGCTTACAGCATTTGGAAACAGTTTTCGATGTGCTAGAACTGTATTTATGGCTGAGTTATCGTTTTCCAGATCTCTTCCCTGATGGAGAGTCAGTGAGAAAAGTTCAAGCTGAATTAGACACTATTATTCATGAAGGTTTGGCTGATATAGTCAGATTGATTCAAATTTCAGTTGAACCGAGGGTCAAGATTCCAAACACTCGGAGAAGATCGAGGCAGAATTCCCCATCATCATCACCACCGTCATCATCATCATCTACGGGAAAGATAGTTTCTGAAGAAATTAGCAAACTTTATCCTGAAGTAGACAAAGCTCCTGAAATGATTATCAAAGATGCGAAGAAAATTGGTCCAAAGAATTTGGAAGAAATTGCTGCCAAGGAGAATATCATAAAAAACATTAAGAAAATTCGCGAGAAAAATGTAGAGGAACTCATGTCCAGAGATGAAACCTCTGGAAAACAATCTTTAACCCAACTTCTGGTCGATTCAGGCTTTATTACGCCAGATTTAGTCAAGAAATTACATTCAGAATGGTCTAAAAAAGAGAAAAAGAGGGATGAAAAAGGCAAAAAGAAATAGTTTTGTACTTTTTTTGATTAGAAAATAAAAAAATTTATCAATTTCTTTCATCCCAACCCAAGCTTTGCAGTTTCATTGTGATAAAGATTCATGTTCTGGGAACCAGCTGAAAATGGTGATTTCTTGTGGTCATAATTGATTATTTCGATAGGAATATTAACTAATTTCCAATGCCTCGATGATATGTGATGAATAATCTTTCAATCATGAAAAACAATTCCAATATAGACTGAACAACTTGATGAAGGAACAGTGAGTGAACCGTAGTAGTATTCGTTGATTAAATATTTGACAAATTCAAAGTAGTATTCGAAAACTTTTTGGGACTTTATTCAAGATCATTGATCTGTTCTCAACTTCATGTCTTTTAAAAGTGAAATTCCATCGCTGTCATTACAGTTCTGGGAAGAGAAATATACTACAATATGCATCAAAACTGGTGCAACATCTAACTGGATCAAAAGATGGGCATCACTTGCGATATTCAAATCATGCTCGCGATCAATTCGTAAATTTGAATGGTATTGAATACATTCACCGAAAAATATGATGGTTGGATACATTTGATTCGATGGATCATCATCACCTGAAAAGCGGTTTCGGGATGTATTTCGGGTATGCATAGGATGACCTTAAATTGACATCATCCTTATTTCATTCAAATGAGTCGAGTATCTCGAGCGATAAAAGAAATGAAAGTGTATGCATATCATCCAAAAGAACTTTCTTGCTTTTTATTGTTCAATGGTGATGACAATGGAAAACTTTCTCAACTATTCACACTTTCTCACTTGATGCTACACTTGGTCCAGTGTTCAACTTTCTCATTAAGTTCGATACAAATTCATTTTGATTTCAGATCATCTTCAAACTTCGACCAGTTAACAACTCAAATCTCGATCTGAATCTCATCAAGTACTTGTCCATCGAAGATTATCATCATGTCAGTTCTCATTCAGTCACCATGTAAGTGATAAAATTGGTTCGTCTTAATGTGATAAAAGTTCTGATGAATTTTTCGAATAAATTTTCTAGGTCTTTTCTTACTTTCGATGTTATCAACAACCATGGCTCAGTATTTTATGATGGATCGTGATGGATCAGTGAAAGCTGCCGCAGCCAATTTAACCAACGCTTTCAACACTCCATACGCCTACTATGATCTTGAACGTGATCCTCGAAGATGGTTCACGGGTGCTTATGGATCCTCACTCTTTCCCATTAATGGAGGTGTTGAAGCCATCGGACTGGGATTGATGATTGCTGTTGGATTAGGATTCATAATCATACCACTTCTGATGATCTTATATTCAAACATGAGCGGCCATGGTGGCATTGGATCAGGATTTAATATTTTCAACAAACCTATCCCTTCATATCCTGGTCGAAAGAAGCGTGATATCAATCAGAGCTTATTCCCAAAAATTCATCCTCAACTTCAAGAGAAACTATCAAAAGTTTTCCAACAATTCATAAGTGCGGCAAGTAAATTTGATTTGTAGAAGGTTGAAATACAATGTAAAATATGAATTTTATTGTATGAAAAATATAAACAAATGGGATGGTTCAATAAATAGTCAATAGTTTTTTGTCTCCGATCTCAACAGAACAGCTAGTCGCCTTGAGTATGAGCTTTTGAGCATCTTCTGGTGATATGTTGTATTTTCGAAGAGAAGCTCCACTGATTATTATGTCATTATTGTAGAATCTCTTTTCGTTGATGATAACTTTGGCTCGTGAGGGCTTGCAATCAGATAATGGAATATCAGTAGAACAATGCTGCTCATATTTTGTAACAAGAGAGTATTTTTCACTGGATTGAACCAAGAGTGAAGGTGAATTACGTTTAAGATAGTTCCAGCCGACATCAGAGGACAGTTCCACGTAGTAATGATCATGTAGAAAGCGTCTTCTCACCCTATACGTGCCTCGTTTTAACTTAAGTTCATCTCTTTTATTGAGAAGATCGAGATTCAATGGAATAATAGAAACTACAGGATTAAAATATCCAAGATTCAGGTCACCAGTAGGTACCAACCCAAGAACTTCGCGCATGTAAGAGGCTTTTGCTCGACCGCCAATGCATTTGAATCGAGAGATCTTTGTGAGATGACAAGAAGAAGTATTGTTATTAGGGATTGGTCTCTGCATGAGAACGTAGAATAGCATTTTTAGGAGGCCATCCTGGATTTCTTTCTTAAGCTCTGGCATTTCATTTGATAGATCATGGAGTGCACTGACAAGTGCTGGACTGAGACCGCTAGCGATCATGGGATCGAGTAGATCACGAATGTCCTCTTTTGAAAGAAGTCCATCAGCTTGAGCAAGTAAACTGATGCATGTGAAAACAGATGATTCTACTGTAGGTCCTTTCTTTTTGGTGGAAGAATCGCGTGATGAAGGTAGAGAAGATCGGATAACTTCGAGAATTTTGGGCAGATATGGCTTTATTTCATTACCAACGGCAGTTGATAATAGACCCAATGTAAGGAATGCTTGTGAGCGTTCACGATTACTATGTAAGCACTTGAGCACATAGGTCATAGTTTCCGGAAGATGATTTCGAGCAAATGTTCGTGGTTGAAAGGCAGCTAATCGTGGAAGTAATAATAATAGTACATGCTGTACAAGTGGATTGCGTGTTGCTTTTTGCTTCAAGACAACTTGGCAAATATTGTCAAACTTTTCAGTCACCAATGCCTTGCATGTAGGACTCTCGTGGAGCGCCAATTTACGATAATGTGGCACCAAACCGGGTGTAACACCGATGGTTTTATGATATTGAACTATTTGGGACAATCCTTTTAAACCGTGTCCTGGTGAGTATAGATGTTGAGTTGCGTGAGCAGAAAGACTTTGAAGTGAACGAGTGATGATAGAGCCCTCCTCTTTGGTTGAATGATCATGAGAATGATATCGCTCAAGAGGATTGAATGATTCGCTGAATGCCCGAGGCTTAAAACTCATCTCTTCCACATCTTGTCGCATTTTTTCTCTCTCAACATTACTACACCGTAACAGTTCATTCAATATCATTATGGATCCATGAATGATGTCATCACGTGTTACTTTGTCTTTGGACATTTGTAGCTGGAAGGCTTCATCAAAACCTCTAA
>QZCP01000745.1:0-16216 GCA_003956705.1 Brevipalpus yothersi
TCTCTCTCTCTCTCTCTCTCTCTCTCTCTCTCTCTCTCTCTCTCTCTCTCTCTCTCTGTTCGTAGTCGGTTCGTATCTTCATAGCAACGATAGTTCATAGTTAATCTATCCACCGCAGTGAACATTCCTTGATGAGAGTCTCCATAACACTCCATCGGTACAATTAGTGTTAGTATTTGATTTGTGTAACTGTTTCTCACTTTTTTTCCATTTTCTATCATCACTATCCGATAGCATTCTACAACCGTATGTTCTCTCCAGATTTTTATGGTAAATATTATTCACGTTCTTTAATCGAAATATTTCTCTCTTTTCTTTACCTCTCTCTTGCACTTTTAGACTTGGAAAAAGTGAGAGGAATTACTTTATTCACTCTTTCCAACTCGCCTGTCTCCTGTTTGTTTACTATTCTCCCTCTACAGCTCATGAGTTCTCCTTTTTTTCACTCTGTATATTGCTCAACTGATACGTTGCCCTACTTATTGTGTTTTCCGTTCTTTTATGCAACTATGGTGTTTCTCTGTGTGTACTTTGATCACCTATGTCCAACCATCCCCACATCAATTGTTGATCAATCTCTACCCTTACCTTCATATGTTTTTGAGTGCAAACAGCTTTACGCAGTCAGCATCGATCAAATTGGAAAAAAATTACCGATTGATGATTCGTTGTATGGATCCTCATTTTTTATTCTCTCTTCTTTCCAGTACACCAACAACAGCCCCAACAGCAAACCCAATCCTTCATCATCTCTAACCAATCTCAGAATGAAATTGATAAAGATCAGCAAATCCAGCAGAATACATCGATGCCATCTCAGAATGTTCAACAACCACAATCCACAGCCACCATGAATTCTCTTCAGGTAAGTTGTCATTCATGAAAGGCCTCTCGCTTAATATGCTTGATTCATTTTTTGAAAACACTATGAAAACTGTTGTGGTGTGAGGTTTCAATTAGCGTCAATTTCAAATATTTGAACGTTCAATTTTTCTTTGCTAAACTTACATTTCGAGTTCGTTAGGTGTACCATAATCAACACGCTATGACTTTTCTTTGATAGTTTTTGGCAATAGTCCTCATTTGAATTTTTACCGTCTTCGAAAATTTCCTCCTCGTTCTTTCTCTCTTTTCCTTTGATACGTTTCTCCTGATTCTGGTCTTCGAGAATGATTTTTGGATTATTTTTTCAATTGATGAATCAACTCTATTGGAAGTTTATGGATTGCTTTTATCTGTTTCTCTCTTTTCCCCCAGCATTCTTCGCAACAGCAACAATTACTTCTTATCCAACCTCAACAACAGCAAAAATATCAGCAGATGCAAATCATCCAATCGCCAAATCAAGCTCAAATGCCACCTCACCCACAGGATCAAACGTATGTTGTCTGAATATATGAATGATTTTCAATAAATATAGCATCTCGTTTTTGAAAACTTTACAGCCGCCATCAGCTTCAAGCGAAGCAAGTCAGCTCACCGCAACAATTCCATCAGCAACAAATACAGCAAACAAATATGTACAAAATGGGACCACAAACAAACTATCAAGGTAGAATGAGAAGCTTATTAACCAGTAGATATATTGAAAAAAATGAGAGCCCACAATAAATAATGCTTGATAGGTAAAATCGTTTAACATTCTGTTAATTGTATGATTTTTCCTCCTAGCTCGACCAGGTATGCAGCCTTTAGTGAATACCTCTCAAGGACTCCATCATCAAAATCAGCCTTCTAATGAGCCTAACCAGCAAGTCAGTCAAATTAGAATGCTACAAAGTCAAGGGCAGCCAATGATGTCCATTCCTCGTCAGCCCATGCAGCGGCCATCTCACATGCAGCAGATCCAAGTCAATGCTGGTCACCAGGTTAGAATGTCGCAGCAATCACAATTTTATCAACAACAAGGAATGTTCCCCGTACGTTGAAATCAAATCAAATTTTTTCCTCTTTAACCAACTTCGCAAATTATGAATCGAGAGTGACTTTTTTTCTTCGACTAGGTGAGGATTGAAAATGATGGCCAATCACAGCCTGTTAACCAGGATCAAATCATGCAAGATATGCAACAAACTCATCAAACATCGATTAGAATGGTTAATCAGATTCGTGAACAAAATCCACAGCAACACATGCTCAATATTCAACAAAATGGACCAAACCTAGTTAGAAACATATCTCCACAACATGTAGTATATCAACAACAGGCAATGAATACTAACGGTCCTCCACAACGAGTGCCTTCACAAGGAATGATGATGGTGAGGATTTTTCAAAATATACATTTCATAATCTTAGAAACTCATTCGCAATTTCTCAATATTTTAGCCTGGTCCACCACAAGTTTATAATCAGCAACAAGGTCAGACCGTTCGTATGGGCCATCCACAAATGAACAATTCACAAGTTCCCAGAGTTCCACCGTTACGCATGCCTCAAAACTTCCAACAGGTTCCTCGTCCTCAATACCGTGGACAAGCCTTCCGAAACATGCCACCGAACCAGCAAATGCTGAACTCACAACCTAGACAATTTATCAAACCTCAGGTGAGCCTCAAGTCTTAAAACCAACAAATATTCTCTACTCATTAGATGACACGCACGTTAAAAGCCTTCAATCACTTCTACCAACTATCGATTCGTATCCGATCTCTTAATCAATCTGTTAGTGCTGATATTGCTAGAGATTTAATATTCAATGCATTTCCCTCCTTCCATTATGTCATCCAACGCCACAGCGATTAAGAGATGGATGATCACAGTTTCAACGCTTGCTCATTTTCCGATCATCAAAGGATGCTAAAATTTACCCAGAAACACTTCCTCATTTGCTCTCCATCTCTGAAGAATTTCTTTTCTTCTATTATCTTTGTCACGAGGTTCATTCAAGCACTCATCTTTTTATTTCAAGACTTGATTCTTCAGTTTTCACAACTCATTCTACTTCTTTTCATCAGATTCAACAACAAGGTCAGGTACCCGGACCAGTAGGGCAAAGACAGCCGATGCAATATTCTCAACATTTTTCATCCCAAGGTCCCACGAGTCTTCCAGTGCAAGTGGGACAGCATTCACCCCATCAAATTCAATCGATTCAAAATTTAAGCCCTGATGGGCAGCCTTTACAAAGTGCCAACCATGATCAAAGTCCATCTCAAGCCCTTCCCCACTCTCTCACTGGATCTCATCCTAACGCATCTGGAGTTCATATGGAGGTTCATGCTATGCCTGCCAGCCATACCACAATAATTTGTGGTCCACCAGGTTCTTCCAATAACAGTCAATGGAATCAGCAGTGGAATTCTAGTCCAGACGGTACTCAAATTTTACAAAATCATCAGAGAGTACCTCTTCAAGGAGTAAGTAACTGATCAAGTTTCTACACCTTCAGCTATCCATAATTCCTTATTTTTCTGGTTCAAAATATTCTTCGGTGATGGCACAGGGCGTTTACCCTTCTCTTCTGATCTTACTTTCAAAATTTGAATGCATTGCTCGAAAGCCCAATCGTGGTTCTACAAGCATTTTTCTCAAGCATTGAGTTTAGCTACTGGAAAATTTTTTCGATTCACATCAGAAAAGAAATATGTTACTAGCTCATTATTTATCATTCTTATTTTCTCCAGGATTCTCAACCATTTCGGCCCCAACAAATGTTTGTTGCACAGCAAAATGGTCCAGTTGCTCCTCACAAGATCTCTCAATTCCCCATGATGCCTGATGTCTCCCAACGCAAAATTGTACCTGGTCAACCGACTGGTCGTGTCATGCAATCACCAGTAGGGCGAAGATTTCCTCTTACCCCCCATACTGGTGATCATGTTAGACCTCTCGGTGGAATCATCCCAACACCAACTTTACCACCTAGCAATGTACGTTTACCAAATCCGTGCACTCAACTTTCTACGAACACAACTACATCTTCTTCTCCCTCCTCTCCGAGCAATTCTATGACTCCTAGTCTCTCCACCACCACTTCTATCACTTGTTCCCCTTCCGTCACATCACCTGTAGTCACACCAAAAACTAAAACTACTCTCGCAAATTTTTTGAATACTCGTTTGCAAAATAATGCCTCCGTTGGAGCTAATTCGAGGCCATCCAATGAGGGCTCTAATTCTTCTCAGACTTCGCTCTCCTCTCATTCTTCTGGAAATGGTTTCTCTTGCTATACTTCTTCTGTCAAAAATTGTCCACTTTCTGGTTCAATATCTCTTTCTTATGTCCCCAATAAATCGGGATTCTCTGGATCCCATGGTGTGGTAAGCCTACCACTTTCTCGATGGCGTCGCATGACATTGCATGAATCGGAGCTTCTCTCATGTATTGATCCAATTTTTCCCCGCTTTTTTCTTCCAATATCATTCAGATGATACCGAATGGAGAATTTTCCGCCTCCCGCCCGGTTGAAGAATCCACTCAAGTTATCCAAGAACGATTATATGGTCATGAATCAAAAACACTTGTACCACCAGATTTTTGCTTAGCCGGATGTGTCTTCTTTTTTGTTGATCACGAATCTCCCCAATCGACCCTAGATGGTGATAGAAAAGAACTGTGTCGAAAAATTATTCTCAAATACGGTGGACGCTTTGAAGATGAGTACTCTGCTTCTTGTACTCATGTAATCTGTGAGACACAAGATAATAATCTAGTCCGTCAGGTACGTATTTTGCGAGGCCCTTTCGCCTGATTCTCTAACAAAATCTGAATACCTCTTTCACAGGCACTCAAAGAGGGCAAACGTTGTGTCACCTTATTCTGGGTTCATGATATCATAGCAGAAGGTCGATTGCGTCCACCATACAAAATATGGCATCTTCCTCGAGCATTCGATTATGTTTTCCGTCCCTGTAGGGATCATATCATAGCTACAAGCAATTTTGAGGGTAGAGATCGTGTTCTTCTAAAAGAACTCATCATCCAGAGTGGTGCCAAATATACCGCCTACTTAAGTCATAAAAATACGATTTTAATATGTAAAAGGTAAACTTTTAAAAACTTCATGAATGAACTCTCATAATTCGAATCATATTTTTATCATCAGGCCTGAAGGTACCAAGTTTAAGAAAGCAACTGAATGGGATATGCCGATTGTTAATGTTTTGTGGCTTCAAGACATATTTTTTGGTCATCATCTTCCAGCTCTCTCAGCTTTACACAAATCTCCTCGCTATACTAAATTTGATCTCAAAGATGCTTGTGATCTTGATTATAATCTCGTTCGTCAGTGGATGGCTCCATGGCGAGTACCGATTAAGGTGCCTGAAGATTTACCACAACGAATACAGGCTAAGAAAGAGAGTGAAAATCAAAAGTTAACAGAGATCACAAAACCTCCAGAGCCTGCTGATGAGGCAATGGAGGTGGAGAAAGCCAAAGAAGAAGAAAAGAAGGAAGATGAAGAATCAATTGACTCTAAACCAAGCGTTTCAACAGTTCCTCCTAGTTTAATCACTGACTCATTAGAGGCTCCAGCTCAAAATCCTTCTATTGCTTCAGTCGCACCCTCCGATCAACCAATGATTCCTGATACTCAATTGGACTCTAGCTCGGTTCCAACCTCTATTGTAAATGAGAGTGTCAATAATATTGACAGTAATTCTGAAAATAATGGTGAACCCATGCAGCAAGGAGACGAAACGAATTGTGAATTAAAGGAATCCTCTTCCCAGATGGAATCAGAGCCTGCCTCAAAAAAAGTCAGAACAGATTCCGAATTATCTCAGCCCAATACAAATGACTCTCAGGCGGATCCTGTTAGTAAAGCAACCTCATCGAATTCGGCAGCAATAGTTCCTCTCGGTAACACAAATTCGGGAAATGTATCTGTAAAAGTTATGTTCACTGGTTTCAAAGATCTCTCTGATTTCTTAAAGATCACAACAAAACTCGGTATCACAGTCACTAATGATCACACCCAGTGTACTCATTTAGTCATGGACCGAGTTGCTCGCACTGTTAAATTCATGTGCGCCTTAAGTTATGTTAACTATGTTGTACACCCTGACTGGCTCGTCAATTGCTCAAAGCGTGGTCATCTGGTTGATGAGACACCTTTTTTACTGAAAGATAGTAAAGCAGAGACAATGTTTGGTTTCGATTTGAAAGAATGTCTAGAAATGAGAAAAGCTCGAGGTACTCCGTTGTTCCAAGGTTTCCTCTTTTGTATCACCAAATCTTGTGTTCCTTCACAAAAAATACTTAAAGAAATAGCTGAAAGTGCAGGTGCAATAGGAGTTACAAAAAAATTGCCGTCTATCAAGCAACTCAAACAGTTAGAGGTTGGTATTGGTCTTGTTCAATTTGAACAAGATGTCTAATTTATCGATCCTGATTGTATCATGTTTATTATCAATTTATTTTTTGCTTGAAATTCTAATAATTTGAATGGTTTTTCTCTCCTCAGCGTCGTAAGGATGTAAAGTTTGTTGTCATTACCAAAGAGGAAGATCTCCCCATATGTCAAATATTTTTTTCTAGAAGCATACGTAAGTTTCCATAACTCGTCATCACGCTTTTGTCAATATTAACTGATTTTTTTCTCTTCTTGTAGCGGTTTTGAATACAGAATTTTTACTACACAGCTTATTGACTCAAGAAATACGTTATGAGCCGTATGCTTTTTCCCAGTCAGTCTAGTTCTCGGAAGAGAGATTATCATCTTTTTGATCAAATTAAAAGAATCTGAATATATTTACAAAATTTTAACATTTTTATCTTGTAAGATTACCGAAAAGAGTTATGATCTCCGATATTTTCTGCCATCAAGTTGAAATAAAAAAAATAAGATGAGCTCAAATAAATTGTGTTCAAAATGAACTTTTAATGGAAATTGCTCTCAAATACTTGGAATCTCTTGCTCTTGTTAATCGATATTTTCTATCAGTTTACATTCTTCCCACAGTCAGTTGTACGAAGAGAACATAATTTTTCGACTAAAACATTCTTTGTTTTCAAATATTATGACTACGATGGAGGGATAGGAGAGAAAATTTACATGATTCGATTGGCAAGAACAGAGGATATAGTGCGAAATGGTAAGAAATATATATGTATATGAATATAAGTTATAAGGTAAATAGCATGATTACAATATTTTTCTTTGTTTGATAGCAAACTCATTTCCACAATCAGCTCTTAAGCATTAGCGGCTTTTGATCTATTATTTTTGATCGCTGGGGTTAGGTAACACTTGGATACAAACATGTTCAATTGGATGAGGAAAGAGAGAGAAAACCGAGTGAAATGAGGGCCACATTCATTTTGGTTCCATCGTTCATGAGAGTCAAAAACACAAAAAAGAGACAGAGAGAGAGAGAGAGAGAGAGAGAGAGAGAGAGAGAGAGAGAGAATGATTTTGATGTTGCTGCCTGATGGCAGTCAAGCTCTTGAAAACTGAGCATCATATATAAATTGCTAGGTGGGTGTTTCTGTTGCATTATATTTTTTTCATCTTCCATTTGTAAATGGGTGGGTTAGTATGGCCCTTATGAGAGAGTGGATCTGCTCTATCAGTCCGATTTAAGCAGCTCTAACAATCTTAGAAGATGCAAAAAGATATTGATGATGTCCATATAAATCATCATGGCTCCCAATACATAATCTTCCGGTGATAGTTCTGCTGATTTACCTCCAACCAACATTTGTGTATCGATTACCAGATAGATGGAAAATATCAATGTACCAGCGGCAGAATAAACGATGTGCAATATTTTGTTCTGCCAGAACATGGCTACAATACCGAATACCATGAACACCAAGATGACAACAAACATGATACCGGAAATCATTGTGAAATCGATCTTTGTTTGGAATGCAAATATGGTCAATCCTACAACGATTATGGTTGTCATTACCACAGCCATGAGGACCACATCACCACTCCGGAGTGCACAACTCATACCAACAGTGGTGCTCATACAGAGTGTGAATATTGCCAGTAATACCATGTTACACGGAAAAGATCGACCTAATCCACAGCATGTTAGGGCAATCATACAGGCGAGAGAAACTACCATTGTGACAATTAAGATCCATACGTTCCTTAAAACAAACAATTTGGTCGAATCACTGGTGGAGAATACCAGAGCGAAGCCCATTGTCACCAATAGCTGTATACATATAATACCATACACTTTACGTATGAAGCCCATACGAATAGCTTTATCGGAGAATGCACTGTCCATCGCATCGGAGGCAAAGCCACCCTCAACATTGGTATTATAATTATAATTAGGCTGATACATGGTCACAGAATGCCTAAGAAAATTGGCTGGCACAACAACAACAAACACAATACACCCAAAGAGTTACGCACACAAATGAGATATATTCAATCAAGAGGAGGATCAAAAAAGTGTGATGATGTGTAAGCGTTATTTTTTCCTGAAGAACAAGGAGGAGGAGAAGAAGAAGAAGAAAAAATGATTAAATCACTACAAGATGATAATGAACCGATTAATGAGGACAGAGGAATATATACTGAACACTTGTCAATATATATGTGAGAGGCAACACACTTCCTTTTACCAGTCAGCAACAGTCGGCTTAAGGTTTACCTTTTTCTTTCACACACCGATGATAAGTGAACTGAATGTTGGTCCGAATCTATTTTGATTTACTCTTTGTTGTTGTTACTTCTCACCAAAATAATGACCAACATACACACTAGTAATCACCAAAGACTCTAATGAAGTGGCAGAAAAAAAAACGTTCACTAAATCACTGAATAACTGTGGGTTTTAATTGATAATGTGTATGTGTTTATGATGGGTACAGAATATTCTGGATATTTATTATGATAAATCAATCATGACGCACAACACTTGAAAGAGAGAGAGAAAGAAGCTGACTTTTGGATGCTCCGAGCATCGGTTACATGCGTCCTGGGCAATTCTGATTCTGATTCTCAGAATTTCTGGATGCTGGTTGAATCCTGATTCTATGTACTGTAGAGTACATGTTGGCAAGGTAACTTGGTACTTGTATTAGGGAAAGCGGTTCCTTTTAGCGGGTTCAAAATTTTTTGGCACAATTTGTCGACTGGAGGACCAATTTTGGGTGACCAGATTTGTGTGAGAAAATGGTTAATAGAGATGGGACTTGAGATTTTAGAAAGCTTTTTTTTCAACATTACCATCGATTGTTTTTGATGAAAATTTCAATTCGTCGAGGGAGAAAGATTTTTATGTGAATGAATTTCATTTTTTGTTTAATTTTGTGTGGTTTAAATCACACAATATTGTTTGAGTGAAAATATTTGTCTCCATCTATTATCTACATTCATTATCGAGAATTATCGGGAATTTTTTCAACTCAAATATTTCACTGGAATGAGCTAGAAAAAAGGTGAAATAAAGCAAAACAGGTGGATTATTCATATGTACTGTTGAAACAAAATTCAGACAGATCTGAGGAATGATCTAGCAAGTGTTGAAGGAAAATGTTTGTTTCTAGTTAATATTCTGGCTAATTGATTTTTACAATTAAAAAGTTTTACAAAAGTGGATTTCAGGATGGAAAATGAATTTCATGATGTGAATGACTCTAATTCTAAAATTTGAGATGAAAAAAATGACCTCGATGATTTTGAAGCTTTATTTTGTATGAACGCTTTTTCTGTATCAAGGGTACATCATGGTACATACTATCAATTGTAAATATTGTGAATCAGGAATTGCCTCTTGGGCGAAAAAGTGGGTATAAAATGCAAATTTTCCATCAATAATGGTCTTGAGCACGAATTTCTGGTAAGTCCTTTCCATTGATAAAATTTAATGATTTTCTTTCCAGATTCAAGCTTATTTCCAAGATGATAGAGAGGGAGAGAGAGAGAGAGAGAGAGAGAGAGAGAGAGAGAGAGAGAGAGAATCATTTTTGTTTGTTTGACATCTTTTTTTCTTAAAACAATAACTCAAAATTTTATGGACTCCAAAAGTATTGGCTCAATTGAAATTAACAAGATTTCATTTGAGCTTTTCGCTCATTTCTCATTGCCAATGAAATAGACACATCAATCACCAGAGATGCCAAGAAAATTATTCTAAGCAATAAGCTCATGATTTTTGATCATCTTCACCAATGGTGGCTTGAAAAATTGAAATGTCTCGTCGCAAATTCTGACTGACATTTTATCATCACACTAATAAATGCATGAGTCACGTGCTCTTCGTTAAATTTCTTGATTAAGTTTTCACAAAGAGTGTCAACAGTGATCAAAATAATTAGATTAATATCAAAAGAACAACAAAGTGAGAGAAAAAAATTCATTCTTCACATCATAAGAATTGAGGAAACCTTCCCGTAACTTTGTGATCATCGATTAGATCAAAATTGAAGATTCTGTTGCCTCGTATTGAATTAAAGATCATATACATGTATACATGTAGAACTCAAGAATAATAACGCCAATACCTAGAACCTTTTCTAATTCAAGGTGTATTGAAAATATCTAAGGTTAATAGTCGTCTATCTCTTTTTGAATATCATCTATTTCGTGCTTCAATTGAATTTTAGAATCAAAATCCTTGAGAAACAGAAAAGGATTGAGAGATATGAACAAATGAAAAGAAGCATCATAGACACGTGCTATAAGGTTCTGATGCACGTGAAAATAGATCAGGCACACACACATTCATAAATATTGTCTATGATTCGATGGTGATTGAATATATAAAGTTTTCAAAACTAACGGTTCAGCTTGATCAGCATGATACATAATACTTGAAAGAACTTTGACTTCTTCTGCCTCGCGTCCAGCATATCGGCCGGGCTCCAAAGACTCACTCTCCTTTCTATGGAAAATCTTATCAACCACATTAGATCACAATCAATCATTGATTCCATCGATACCACCATAATGTCACAAATTATGAGGGACATCATCATCTTGCCTGTGTCTTATTGCATAATATGTGATCAGTTTTGTGTAAGTGTGTAAGTCATTCAAGGGCAAAAAGAAAGAAAAAAAATTGCGTAACTAAATACTTTTATCAATACATCAACTTCTTTGTCTATCCAATCGAATGACCCATTGATTGATAATGGAATGATATATTCATTCAAAGAGAGAGAGAGAGAGAGAGAGAGAGAGATAAAAATCTCGAGAAAGAGAATTGTGTTTAAGAAAGAGAAAAATGTTGAAATTATCTTCATGATAGTGGATAGGTGATTATATTGAGAGTACATGTATGTATGTATTGTAAGAAAGAGAGAGAAAAAATCGATTTAAAAAATCAGCAACAAAAAAATGACATTTCATGGATCGAATCTACTGTACAAATGGTATCAGTTGCATTTCAATTCGAAAAATTTTTTCTGAATCATGTACAGCGATTATTAACTAAGAGATTGATACTGCTAGACTACTCTTCAGTTAATCAAATGGACTCTAACCAGTTGATTAATCTTGTGTAGCTTCCTTAAGATTGATAAGACGATTCTCAGGAAGAGATGTGTCATTGGAAATGATCATTTTATTTACACTTCACTTCCAGTAGCATTCTGTGGCAAGGTTGGTTGACATCAAAAACAAAATATTGTCTTATGAATATTCATTTTTCTTCTTGCAAATAGTGTCTGAAGTTTGTCTTATCAGAATGGTATCCGTCTATTAATTATTAGTCAATTGCTTAACGAATGCTCAAGTTCAATAGTGTAAAAATTCCAACTCATCTGGGGAAGCATCTATTTTGTTGGTGAAAAAATTTCGCTTTAAATATTTGCAAAATATGTATCAACCCAACAAACTGATTTGAGTGTTAAACTTTACTCTAATTTAAATGTTATCAGTTCTACTTATTATCAGAATCAAGAAAAATTAAAACCTTAAACTGTCAAGTATATCACTTGATTCTGATTCTAACCTTTTCAGTTTCGGTGGCCGCTTCGGACTGGATACAATTCAATTTCCCTCTTCTAGTACAGCATATTGGGTAAGTTAATCGAGATTCCGTTGCAGCAATCATTATGATCATCATCCTCCACAACATGCTCTGTCTCTGCAAGTTCTCCTACATTATCATCTCTATCTCTCTCTCTTTCATCATCTCTTCTCTCCTCCTTTTGCTCTCTCTCTATCTTCCAGCCTCTTTTTCTCCCTCCTACTCTCTCTCCGCATCGAGAAGAGCGAAAAATACATGTATAATGAAGTATTCCACAAACGGTGTACAGTTAAACGGATCCCAGCATCCGAGCGATCAGGATCATCAGTTTCATCACCACCAGAATCATCATCAGAATAATCATCAGAGTCATGATTGCCCAATAGTTGACCCTAGTCAAACTCCATCAAGTTCTCCTTCGGTTCCACCAGTGCCACCCCCAACACCGTATTTGCCTTCACCGCCAACGGCTGATATTCTACATAGATTAGAAAAAATTCGTCTACTTGAAAATAATTATTTTCATAAAAGTTATAACGGTGACACCACAACAACAACAGCAACAACGCAAGCGTATGTAATGGATAACGGTAACGGTAAAGTGGCCAGCAACAAAGGTATCACATCTAGTAATAATGCTAAAAATGGTGGAGTTGATTGTGAAAGTTGGTCTTCCAATTCATCATCATCGCCTATGGACAATTCAGTTAATTTGAAGAAAGAACTTGGCCTACTCAACGGTGTTGCCATCATATTGGGTGTTATAATTGGTTCCGGTATTTTTTTGACACCTCGAGGTGTTCTCGAAGATGCTGGCTCAATTGGTATGGCATTGGTGGTGTGGATTATGTGTGGCACATTGTCCACACTTGGTGCACTGTGTTACGCTGAATTGGGTACATCGATTCCAAAGTCCGGTGGTGACTATGCATACATTAAGGAAGCCTTTGGACCTTTACCGGCATTTCTATTCCTATGGGTTGCTCTGTTGATAATTATGCCTGCAGGCAATGCGATTGCTGCAATTACGTTTGCAAATTATTTACTTCAACCAATATACGGATGTACACCACCGGATCACGCTGTAAGACTGATTGCTGCCTCTGCCATATGTAAGTAGTTCACTAGTTTATGTTTATTTGAGAGAAAGAGAGAGTGTATGTGTGTGTGGAAGTTAATTTCCTCAACCCATGTGTTTTCCATTTATTTACACACATTGAGTTTCGAAACTTCCCGAGATCGATAAGATTGGAAACTAGGGAGAGAGAGAGAGAGAGAGAGAGAGAGAGAGAGAGAGAGAGAGAGAGAGAGAGAGAGAGAGAGAGAGAGAGAGNGTAGTTCACTAGTTTATGTTTATTTGAGAGAAAGAGAGAGTGTATGTGTGTGTGGAAGTTAATTTCCTCAACCCATGTGTTTTCCATTTATTTACACACATTGAGTTTCGAAACTTCCCGAGATCGATAAGATTGGAAACTAGGGAGAGAGAGAGAGAGAGAGAGAGAGAGAGAGAGAGAGAGAGAGAGAGAGAGAGAGAGAGAGAGAGAAAGTGAAAGAGTATTGAACTTTTTTCTCAGATTTCATTACTTCTTATTTTCGATCTGATCACCATTTGAACTTCCCCAATCTTGATTTTCATTATTTTCTGTTCCTTTTCCATTGATGATGATTTACTGATAGTTATTGGAAAAACATTCAAATGTATTTTGTGATCGACTTGAATCAGAACGATCTCTCTCTCTCTCTCCATCCTTCATGTGTTTCCTAGAGAGATGATGATAAAGGTTTGTGTGTTGGGGAGAGACTATTACTATCGACTGAGAATCAACATGAGAAAGGAATAAAAATAATAGTGAGAACATCTATTCTATTATTCTTTGATTCTATTATTTGAATTCAACTTATGATGACCTTTGAAGAAGACAGTGGAGGGAATGAATATATTGATTCTCATCTTTATTCAATGAAACTTTTGTTACTATTTTCGAATTTTTCCTCTCAACGAAAAAAGGAAAAGAATGAGAAGAATATTGTGAGTCTATCTTTTCATGGTGGACATGTGAATATTTTGACCAGAAAAATGGTTCATGTCATCAAGCTGTGTGAAATGAAATTGATGTAAAATCGATGGTATCACTGATGTCAACTGATTTAGGTATGTGTGTGTGTATGTCATTCATCAACATATGCACCACAGAGGAGTGGGTGGCAGTGGAGGAGGAGAAAAAGTATGGAGGAGAGAAAAAGAGACTGTAAAGTATTTGCCCTCTCCATGAGAAGCCCGTTAAGTTGAGGATCTTTATTTGGTTTTGAAGGAAGAGAAAGAGAAAGAGAAGAAAGAAAATTTCTGAATTGCCTTTCACTTGAGGCTATTGACAAGATCTCTCACACATGTAGTTAGCTTGCTACAAGTTCGATGCTCGAAATCTTTTAACACGAGCAGAAAAAATTTCACTATCTATGTGAATATACATGTATATTGAAACCTGTGTGAGTGTATATAGTGTGTATTTCAGTAGCAGCTCAATCCTCTATCCATGAAACACAGCTTCATTTATGACTTTCAAAACTTGCTAGATGAGGATGCTCATCCAGTTTTTCTCCTCATCATTTTCTACATCTTCTACAGTAGTAGTGAGCTCACAGACGAAGAGAAGTGTGAATGTTCCGCTTTGACATCCTCTTGATCAAAAGATGAGGAGAGAGAGAAGCAAGAGCCTGGTAAAGTGATGTGGAAGAGATATTCTCTCCTCTTTTTCCTTGTTGCAGAAGTAGCATAAATAATTTTCGAGGAAATGCAAATTGATGCTGATTTATATGAGCTTAATTCGAGCTGATTGAATGTTTGAGATTCAGTTTTTTGACTCTCTCTCTCTCTCTCTCTCTCTCTCTCTCTCTCTCTCTCTCTCTCTCCTTCTTTCTTTCTTTCTTTCTTTCTTTATTTTGCCAATTTTGTTCTATCATCACTTTTGCTCAGTAATCGAGATGCATACTTGAAACTCTGTGAATTCTTAGGAAGAAAATTCGCAGAAAAAAATGAGTGGAAATAAGTTCCATAATTTGTCATCCTCTTTCCGCTTCTTGTTCCTTGTTTTGACACCCAATTCGTTTTATCATTCTTAATTCTCTGACAACATTTTTTGTGCCATGAGCTTTCAGAGTGAAAAGGTGAAGTACTTGATAATGGTTCCAGTTCAATATTCTTTCTTGAATCTAATTAGGCTAATTTCTTCACAATTAGCCAAAAAACTAGCACAAGAGACACAATTTTCTCTGATACTTATTTCTTTATCTATTAGGTCTTTTAACTTTTGTCAACTGTTATAATGTCAAGTGGGCCACCAAAGTACAAGATTTTTTTACGGTAGCTAAAATATTAGCTCTTGTGATCATAATTGTAACTGGAGCAATCTTTCTGATACGAGGTAAGTACCCTTCTAACAGTTCACTTTCTCAAATAAACTTTTTTACCTCATCAAGGTAAGAAAGAAAAGATAAATTCACGTGATGAAAGATCAATAAATGATTCGTTCTGAATATTTTATCATGTGCTATGAACATTCAGAGAGGAATGATTAATTACCCACCTGATCAGTATCTACAGATCTCTCTCTCTCTTCATTTATCTTCATGAATCATGAGAATTTATTCACCTTTTCTTGTCGAGAAAAATACATTCTAATCATTAAATTCTTGGCAAAACAAGTTAATCAAAGCTGAATAAGCTAATCTTGAGAGATTAATCAGATCAACACTCACAACTACTGCTAAAGTCATCTTTTTTACCTCTTTTGAGAGTAATCACTTTGTCCTCTTCCAGTGTTAATCATGGGAAATGATATTGATAATTTTCAAATATTTGTGATAATTCACCGGTTGTTCCCATGCATTACGAGGTAAATTTTCTGATAAAGACATGTGAGGTGAAGAAAATGCCCGATGTTTACCATATCGAATCTTCCAACTTTTATGAATATTCACTGTATACCGTTTGCTCATTTGCGTGGGATCATGTTTCCGCTGTTAACATGCTGATAATAATTGTATGCATACATTAGAAAGTTAATGCTCACGATAAGAAGTTGCTCATCTTCACATCTTTCCGGCAATTAACACACAACTTATGATCCCTAGATCATCGATTCTCACCCTAAATACAGGAACTGTGCAACGGTTAAGTATCATCACCTATGGGTAAATCCCAATGGGATGAGACTGATGATCTCTTAATCATCAGTGATAAAATGCCGCATGTAATTCTCGCCCTAATGAGAGGCTGAGATTTTCTTTTCTCATCATTCTCCTCTCTCTCTCTCTCTCTCTCTCTCTCTCTC